>CM053036.1:171918096-172193896 GCA_028564925.1 Lithobates sylvaticus
GCCTTACATTCCTCAATGGCATCCTTCCCAACCTGCGGTCAGCCTGTTATTGACACTACACTGAAGAGATGTTAATATCACTGCATTCCTCTCTTGTGACTGATTTATCCACTCTATTTACTAAACTCACTACAGATGTCAGTCTAATAGATAACAGAGTATCCACTATTGAGAAAGGTATGATGAAATGCTCCTCCACAGTGAATGACATCATTGATTCTATTGATGAGGTAAAAGATGAACAAGAGTGGATAAGGGGCAAATTAGCAAATTTGGAAGACCGCTCTAGACGAAACAATGTCAAGTTAAGGGGGGTCCCCGAAAATATAACAACTCCAGAATTACCCAAATACGCCAAAGAACTTATACGCACTATTCTACCTGAAGTTACGCCACGTGACATTATAATTGACAGAATACACAGAATTGCAAAACCTTCACACCTGGCTGCATCAGTGCCTAGAGATATACTTATGAGGATCCATTTTTTCCATATTAAAGAAAAAATGATGTCAGAAGCCAGATTGAAAGGCCCTCTACCACGTCCGTTTGAGGGTGTTCAAATATTTCCTGATTTATCAAGATATACGCTTCAACTACGTAGAGATTTGAACCCCATAACTAAAGGAATGCAAAACCATAAGATTCTATACAAATGGCGCTACCCGGCCACACTAATTGTCTCCAAAAACGGATCCACTCATATAATAAATGACCTACACAAGGGTTTGAAACTTTTGAAAGAATGGGGAATAATCCCGGAATACCACAAAGATGAAACTTCGCTTCTTCCAAAACGTCCTTCAACATATCACTACAATCAAAGATCCCGGAATCATCAACCTATGGAAGTATCTGGCTCCTGAGCGATCCGCTAACTACGTTTATAGCGTCCCCTCCAGGAATTTTGTTTGATCTCACTTGCCTTTGGTATTAACTGTTCCACACTGCAGCAGTAAAAGCTGACTCTTTGCTTTTTTTTTGTGCTTGACACAAATCTGCCGCATCCTGTTTTCATATCTTTTGCTATATTTTTAAATAGCTGTTATATATAATTGTAATTTCATTCCAGGTTTTATAGAAATACATCTAGTTACGGAACCCAGGTATCCTGATAAGCCGAAAGGAACTGAATTTACTGTATACACCAAGAAATATCTGCAAACTGTAAGTGTTATAGTCTCCCACGATCCATCACTTAGCCACAACAGGAAATATGCCATTCACGATAGTATCCTTGAACGCCAAGGGTCTCAACCACCCAGCAAAGACACAATCTTTGTGGCATACTGCTGAAAAGCTTGATAGTGATATCTTATGTGTCCAAGAGACACACTTGACCCCACTTTCAGCCACTTTATGTCGCAGTAACAAATTTCCCCTTATTTTCTATTCTAATTTCTCTTCCAGGAAGAGAGGAGTGCTTGTAGCGATCAAGAAAGACACTGACTTCCACCTCATAAAAGAAATAGGTGACCCCAATGGTCGTTTTCTTATTTTAATCTGTATGATTAATGGAACTAAATATACCTTACTCAACTTGTATGCTCCCAATTCTAGACAGGCAAATTTTGTCAAAAAGACTTTGACCAAAATTAAAGAGTTACAACAAGGATATCTCCTTGTATGCGGAGACTTTAATATGGTTGCAGATATTTATATGGACACTACTTCCGCGGATAAGAGAAGACCCTCTCCCCTGGGGCAAATCCTGACATCGTCTGATCTTTACGATGTCTGGAGATGCCACCATGGATCAGAGAGGGATTATACTTATTTCTCCCCGCAACACAAGTCGTATTCCAGAATTGACATGTTTGTTGTTGATAAATTGTTATTACAAAAGGTGACTACCTCTGTTATCAACACCATGACATGGTCAGACCACAACCCAATTTCGATAATTATTGATGATACGTCTCCTCAACGGAACTCTTTTCTCTGGAGAGCCAATAATTTCATATTACAACATGCTACATACTCCAAAGAAATTGCTACTCATTTGAAAGAATATTTTGAATTAAACGCTGATTCAGTGGGGGATCCTGCCGTGGTGTGGAACGCGCATAAAGCGGTAATGAGAGATGTTCTTATAAAACTGGGCTCCATTCACAAAAAAAAAAGAACACAACAAATAGACTCCCTTACTTCCCAATTTGCTCATTTGGAGGCAGACCATAAGTCATCTGCATGTCCCACTACACTAGCACAATTAATGTCGCTTAGACAGGAACTCAGGCTGCTTCTTCTCCATACATACGAACATATGCAACGCAAATTCAAAGCCATCTCTTATTCCACATCCAATAAGGCAGGAAAAAGATTAGCACAACGTATCAAAGGGGCTAGAGTTAAATCTAAAATTCCCTTCTTATTCCACCCACACTCGAAAGTGAAGCTATCTAATCCACAAGACATTGCGAATGCTTTTAGCGATTACTATAGTGACCTATATAATCTCAAGAATGACCCTACAACCCACCAACCATCCCCAGAGGAAATTGATGACTTTCTCCATAAGATAAATTTACCGACTCTGACAGAAACACAATTGTCTTATTTAAATGCTCCTTTTTCAGCACCAGAACTTCTAGCTACCATCTCATCACTGCCTTGTAACAAAACACCAGGCCCAGGTGGCCTTACAGGGGAATACTTCAAACAATTCTCTAGCTATTTGATTCCACACTTGCTGAAATTTCTTAACCAAGCTGCATATTCTTCCAAATTCCCTGTAGAATCGCTAAACGCATTAATTATCACTCTCCCAAAACCTGAAAAAGATCCGACTGCCCCACAAAACTTCCGGCCAATCTCCTTACTTAACCTTGATTTAAAAATATACGCCAAAACTATTGCTAGATGCTTAATGAAGATTATGCCAGACCTGATTCACAAAGACCAAACAGGATTTATTAAAGGGAGGCAAGCATCAGACGCGACGCGTCGCATGATTGACTTAATCCATTGCGTAAATTCCAGTGGGACACCTTCTCTGCTTCTTTCTTTAGATGCAGAGAAGGCATTTGATCGGGTGCACTGGACCTATCTACAGAAAGTTCTCATGAAATTTGGTTTTAAAAACAATATTTATAATGCTATCATGGCACTATATACTTGCCCAGCTGCTCAAGTTTTTTCGGCTAATATGATATCTCATCCATTCCAAATTTCTAACGGTACCCGTCAGGGTTGCCCACTGTCGCCCTTAATTTTTGATCTAACTATAGAACCTTTAGCTGAGCACATACGCACGAACTCGAACATCTCAGGCATAACTGTTGGCAACACTACTCATAAGATTAGTCTTTTTGCTGATGATGTGATTTTAATATTATCAAATCCTACCTCCTCCTTAGCAGCAGCCCGAGACGTTTTAGATTGGTTTGGACGAATATCATTTTACAAACTAAATGTCACCAAATCACAAATACTAGATCTCAAATTGAATTCCACCACTAAATTACTATTACAAGCCCAATACCCCTTCACATGGTCTGAACACAGCATTTCTTACCTAGGTATTCAACTCACTAGAACCACTAAACTCCTCTTTTCATCAAACTTCAAGCCTCTCTTAGATAAATTACGTACTGAATCTCAGAAATTAGCTAAAATGGAACTTTCATGGTCTGGCAGATTAGCGGCGTTCAAGATGATGCATTTACCTCAAATTTTATACCTGTTTAGGACCATTCCTATTCCTATTCCTAAATATTACTTTAAGTCACTTCAAACGATACTCAACCGATGTATTGGCACGGTACAAAACCTAGATGCGCTCATTCTATACTTAGGATTAAGGATGAGCCGAACACCCCCCCGTTCGGCTCGCACCAGAACCCGCGAACGGACCTAAAGTCCGTGCGAGCTTTAGAACCCTATTAGTTATAATGGATGCGAACGTTCGAAATTAAAAGTGCTCATTTTAAAGGCTAATATGCATGTTAATGTCATAAAAAGTGTTTGGGGACCTGGGTCCTGCCCCAGGGGACATGTATCAATGCAAATTTTTTTTTTAAAAACGGCCGTTTTTTCAGGAGCAGTGATTTTAATAATGCTTAAATTGAAACAATAAAAGTGTAATATTCCTTTAAATTTCGTACCTGGGGGGTGTCTATAGTATGCCTGTAAAGGGGCGCATGTTTCCCGTGTTTAGAACTGTCTCTGCGCAAAGTGTCATTTTTGAAAGTAAAAAAGCTATTTAAAATCACTCGCGGCTAATGTTAATTCACGGCTCCCGTAACACAGAGAACAGTGATTCATTGAAACTCATTCATAAAAAAAAAGTCATTGATAAAAAAAAAAAAAAAAAATGAAAAAAAAAAAAGCGTAGGGTCCCCCCAAATTCAATAACCAGGCCCTTCAGGTCTGGGATGGATATTAAGGGGGATCCCAGCCAAAAAAAAAAAAAAAAAAATGGCGTAGGGTCCCCCACAAAATCCATACCAGACCCTTGAGGTCTGGTATGGATTTTAAGGGGAACCCTAGCCAAAAAAAATGGCGTGGGGTCCCCCTCAAAATCCATACCAGACCCTTATCCGAGCACGCAACCTGGCAGGCCGCAGGAAAAGAGGGGGGGACGAGAGCGGCCCCCCCTCTCGCCTGAACCGTACCAGGCCACATGCCCTCAACATTGGGAGGATGCTTTGGGGGTCTAAGACCCCAAAAGCACCTTGTCCCCATGTTGATTAGGACAAGGGCCTCTTCCCCACAACCCTGGCCGGTGGTTGTGGGGGTCTGCGGGCGGGGGGCTTATCGGAATCTGGAAGCCCCCTTTAACAAGGGGACCCCCAGATCCCGGCCCCCCCCCTGTGTGAAATGGTAAGGGGGTACAAAAGTACCCCTACCATTTCACCAAAAAAGTGGCAAAAATGGTAAAAAGGACAGGAGACAGTCTTTGACAATTCCTTTATTAAAATCTTCTTTCTTCTTTCTTCATCCTTCGGATTCTTCATCTTCTCCTTCCTTCATCTTCTTCCATCTTCTTCTTCCATTTTCTTCTTCCTCCGATCCGCTTCTTCTTGCGCTGGTCTTCTCGTCCTTCTCGTCCGGCATCTTCTTCCGTCGGCGTCGGCGTCGGTGTCGGTGTCTTCTTGGGCCGCTCCGCGCAATGGGAGGCTCCCGCTGTGTGAGGCTCCGCTCCATCTGACAGGTCTTTTAAAACGGAGGGCACCTGGTGACCCCGCCCCCTCTGACATCATGGGGAAAGCCATCATGGAATTCCCCATGACGTCCCTGTGCGTCAGAGGGGGCGGGGTCACCAGGTGCCCTCCATTATAAAAGACCTGTCAGACGGAGCGGAGCCTCACACAGCGGGAGCCTCCCATTGCGCGGAGCGGCCCAAGAAGAGACAGAGACACCGACGCCGACGCCGACGGAAGAAGATGCCGGACGAGAAGGACGAGAAGACCAGCGCAAGAAGAAGCGGATCGGAGGAAGAAGAAAATGGAAGAAGAAGATGGAAGAAGATGAAGGAAGGAGAAGATGAAGAAACCGAAGGATGAAGAAAGAAGAAAGAAGATTTTAATAAAGGAATTGTCAAAGACTGTCTCCTGTCCTTTTTACCATTTTTGCCACTTTTTTGGTGAAATGGTAGGGGTACTTTTGTACCCCCTTACCATTTCACACAGGGGGGGGGCCGGGATCTGGGGGTCCCCTTGTTAAAGGGGGCTTCCAGATTCCGATAAGCCCCCCCCCCGCCCGCAGACCCCCACAACCACCGGCCAGGGTTGTGGGGAAGAGGCCCTTGTCCTAATCAACATGGGGACAAGGTGCTTTTGGGGTCTTAGACCCCCAAAGCATCCTCCCAATGTTGAGGGCATGTGGCCTGGTACGGTTCAGGCGAGAGGGGGGGCCGCTCTCGTCCCCCCCTCTTTTCCTGCGGCCTGCCAGGTTGCGTGCTCGGATAAGGGTCTGGTATGGATTTTGAGGGGGACCCCACGCCATTTTTTTTGGCTAGGGTTCCCCTTAAAATCCATACCAGACCTCAAGGGTCTGGTATGGATTTTGAGGGGGACCCTACGCCATTTTTTTTTTTATTTTTTTTTTGGCTGGGATCCCCCTTAATATCCATCCCAGACCTGAAGGGCCTGGTTATTGAATTTGGGGGGACCCCTACGCTTTTTTTTTTTTGTTTTTTATTAATGAATGACAGCTCTCTGT
Source organism: Lithobates sylvaticus (assembly GCA_028564925.1). Lineage (NCBI taxonomy): Eukaryota > Metazoa > Chordata > Amphibia > Anura > Ranidae > Lithobates > Lithobates sylvaticus. The sequence continues at coordinate 171,924,262 of CM053036.1, forward strand.
GTTACAGGAGCCATCAATTCATTAGCCGCGAGTGATTTAAATAGCTTTCTTCCTGCAAAAATGACACTTTTTTGCAGGGAAAGTTCTAAGCACAGGAAACCTGCCCTCCTTCACAGGCTACCTATAGACACCCCCCAGATGTGATACTGCAATGCTGTTCTAACAGCATGCACACACATATCCCCAGAAATAAAGAACATATTGTTGTCAGCAGTCAGCAGCACACTGACACGCTGACACTGTGAGTGAAACATAATATGCGAGGCCGCCGCAGCGGCGGCCTCTTATACCGTGGGGCGTGTATTAAAGCCCCTGAGCTATAATTGGCTACAGGCATCCTGCCTGTAGCCAATTATGGCTCTCCTCGCTGCCGGCGCTGTGATTGGCCAAGCATGCGGGGTCACAGTGCATGCTTGGCCAATCATCAGCCAGCATTGCACTGCGCGGGCCGCAATGCATTGCGGGGCCGCTCGCATCACACGAATTTGATGCGAGCGGTCCCAATAGTTCTGGGCTCGCCGAGCGAGCGAACACCCGGTGCTCGATTCGAACATGGGTTCGAATCGAACACCGGGCTCATCCTTACTTAGGATACACAAATTAGCGGGAGGATCAGGTTCAATAGATTTTACAGATTATCACACTGCAGCGATCATAGCTCAAGCAACTGAGTGGTTTCAGCAAGATCCGAATAAAAACTGGTGCAATATAGAACTTTCCTTACTATTTCGTCCTAGTTTAAAAAATTGGTTGTTGAGCACTCCATTAGACGCTAAAATACCAAAAGCAATTCCCCCTACCATGATAGCCACGGTCAGAGCATGGAAAATTCTAACCCAAACTATCCATCAAGAACCCACTACTACACAGATACCGATACCTATAGAAGTCTTAAACCACATCTCACCTGAATTATCTACATCCCATTGGTCTAACCGAAAAATCTCATTCATAAATCAACTATTTCATGACTCAAACCCAAAATCCTTTTCAACCCTCCAAAATGAATTTCACTTGCCTGAATCAGACTTTATTGCATATTCCAAACTTCTGAAATGCCTTAACAAAATCAAACCTCTCTTATATACAGTTTCTTCAGTAATATGGAAATACCTGCACTTTGAATTTCCTAAACAGAAGGGTATTTCACTTGTATACAACACCCTGAACCAAAAGCGTGTATTTACTAAATCCACACCACATACACACTGGGAAAATGATCTAGCAACGACTTATACAGAATCACAATGGGAACAAGCTTCACGAAGTGTATACAAATCCACGAAAAGCTCTGCGTTGTGGGAACTCACACAAAAATTGTCCCTTAGATGGTATTTGACGCCTTCTCGCTTGGCAACATTCTATCCCACATTATCTAATAAGTGCTGGAGATGTAATTCCAACATAGGAAGCATATTCCACATATTTTGGGAATGTACCCTCATACAGGAATACTGGAAAACCGTTTTTCTTCTCTTAAAAGATATATCCCAGATAAATATACCAATGTCTCCGGGTCTAGCTATCCTGAATTTATCCATTGAAGACATACCCTTTTCATTTCGTCATGTGACGACACATATCCTATTGGCAGCTAGGTTAACTATAACCAGATTATGGAAGTCAGATACAACTCCCTCTATCACTCACCTCTTAGATACCGTAAACCTACATTATAGTTATGAATTAATGATGGCATCCAGTGAGGGTAAATTACCCAAGGAAAAAACCAAGTGGGCATCATGGGAACAATGGTCGACTATTACTAACTTTTTGTAACACTCATATCTAACAGATTGATATACACTTTTGCCTCTGGGTTCTAGAGTATGGACACAGGTTCCTGGATAAGTTCTATTATTGTGGCAACGTTCTCCTCTTAGACACAGTGTAGTCCCCATGGGGGTGTCTAGAGGACATATACTTCTATTTGATCTTATGTTACTATATTGATCTTATATTTCTATATTGAATGTATTGCGTTTTGTAGCATTTTAATAACAGTAATTCTTGTTCTGTAACACTTCATTGATAATTGAGTTGACATTATTTAAGTGCTATTCTGAGTTAATTTATTTTAACGGCATACAATGTGTAATTTGCATCTTTACTGTATGTTATGAAATTCAATAAAAACTGATTGAAAAGTAAAGAATGTAAAGCCAATTAATTCAATGTAAAGGAGAGGTCACCCAGTAGCTGTTTACCCATCTGGACTCTAGAGCACTAGTGCTGGGACACCCAAACCCCTTTTTATTATGCTTTTCCACACATGTGCTCCAGTGGATACTAGAGGGGGGTCTCCATCAGACAAACTTCTACCAAAAAGCTAGTAAGTTTAGCACCTTTACAAAGTGACTACACTCATGTTGTTGTCATTTGTAACTGGCCAACCAAAAATATTGTCCCTCACTTTCAAGCAATGTTTGTCATTTCCTATTTCTGCCCTCAATAGATTGTGTTGCTAAATCTTCCTTTTGTACATTCTCATAGGGGAGCGAAAACTCGGGACGTCTGAGGAAACCACAAAACCAACACCTCCCAAAGAAGGGGAAAGACCAGAAGCAGAGGAGGAGGAGGAGGAAGGAGAGATCATAGAAATTGGAGAACTTGTCACCACAACAGGTGAGTGTGGGAGAACACAGCTACTGGTAAGCTAATCAATGTATGCCTGCCTCATTTCCCACACACATTTTTGTTTTTTTTGGTTGTTTTTAGGTGACGTGGATGTTGTGGAAGAAGAATCACACTTTACCACAGAGAGTGCCCACGTACTCATCGGGGAGATAATGGTCTGCAATCAAGATCTAGATGACATAAAGCAAAACATCAATGATGTTCAACAAAAATTGAAGAACATCATTGATGTTTTAGGAAAAATCTGAAAACGCACCAAGTAATTAACACACATTTGTGGCTGTTTCTGAACACATTTGCAACTTAAGAACTGTGTGAAATTTGGAACATGCACACATTGTGTCCACATGTGCTAGCTCCCATCATGGTGGATGAATGACAACGTTTTTTTGGGGGTGCAACCACTTTACGAACTACTAAAGTGGTTGTGGTGAAGCGGTTGCACCCCCAAAAAACGTCCATTCATCCCTATGATAGAAAATGCCACTTTTGAAGATTCTAGGCATGTGTTTTACCATCTAATGTCCATTTTCAGACCCAAATTGTGTGCATGTTCTAAATTTCCAGTTTCCAGGGGTAACCCCCCATGTGATGAAGGCAAGATCAAACACACTTTGAACATATAGTCATGTCTGATCTTGTCTTCACTTTAGAAAGTTGAACTTTCCTAGTTCCTATGTTCTGTTTTGCTCCATGCCTGGTTTTACCAAATGCGGAATGTTTGTAAACAATGTTGTCAAGAACCAAGATCTTGTCAGTTTTGCCAAGAAGTTTTTAAACGCACTTGTGAATGTGTTGCAAGTAAACTTTTTTAATTTTCTAAATGTGTGGCTTCCTTATTTAAAAACACAAAAGCATAATGTATGTCAAATGTAAAGGATTTGGGGGGCAATGGGTGTTATTTACTAAAGGCAAGTCCAGTTTGCACTGCAAGTTTCTTTTCCAGGGCACTTTTGCACTGCACTTGTAGAGCATAGTAGATTTGACTGATGTAAATGACACCCACAGTGATTTGTACGAAAACACGTAGCACACCATTTTTGGGATTACACACATTTCTGTCATGGTGATGAAAAGGAGTATTTTGGGTGTCAGTTATGCACTACAAACCTTCTCTAGACAAAAGATTAGGTATCAAACACACAACATGAGAAGAATCTTTTTGGGAAGAAGAGACTGTTACCTCCTTTTGCCCAGAAAGTGCATTCCCACTGTTGAAGCTAAAGGGAAAAAATGTATATCTCAAATAAGCTAGAATATGGAAATGACAAGAAAACATAGGTTTGGTAAAAAAATATATTTATTTAAAAATGCCTCTCACACATCGTCAGGCAGAGCAATGGCCCCCCTACCCACAAAGTACTCCATATATTGCTTGCGGACCTCGCCGGCATTTAGAGGGGGCAAGCCTGGACGTGCCGCTTGAAGGGCTGTGAGGTCGGCATTGGAAGGGCCCTCCACATCTGGGCCAACGGGCACCACATAGTTGGTGTTGTGTCTTTTCAAAAAGTTGTGCAATATGCAACAGGCAAGAACTATGTGGTTCAGTTTGTATTCCGCCAAGTTAATAGCCGTCAAAAACAGGCGGAAGCGGCTGGCCAGGATCCCGAAGGTGTTCTCCACCACTCTGCGGGCTCTCGACAGCCTGTAATTGAAGACCCTCTGGTCTGGGGTGAGGGTCCTCATCGGGAAGGGCCTCATCAGATGGGGAGTCAACGCAAACGCTTCATCTGCGACAAAGACGAAAGGGGAGTCCTTCAGCATTCTCCTCTGGAGGTGGCAAGCACAGACTGCCACTTTGGAGACGCCAGTAGAACTCCGTGTGCGCAATGGCACCACCATCCGAGATCCGGCCGTTCATCCCCACGTCCACATACAAAAACTCGTATGTCGCCGACACCACCGCCAACATCACTACACTATTAAACCCCTTGTAATTATAATAGTAGGACCCCGAGTTGGGGAGTGGGACGATGCGGACGTGTTTCCCATCAATTGCACCTCCGCAGTTAGGAAAGTCCCAACGGCTGGCAAAGTGGGAGGCCACAGTCTGCCATTCCTGTGGCGTGGAAGGGAACTGTGGAGTGAAACAAGAAAAAAAAATTAGCAGACTTTTACATTTTAAGCTGGAAAGTATTTGCAACGCAAAGTAGAGGGTCCCCCTAGCAGATTACTCACCCCCCATCAATCCCCCCACTTCTGATGGGCCATTGACAATAACTAGGGGTTTGGGGGGGGTGTGGACAGGTAACCCTCTGCACTTCATTGATTGCCAAATGGCTCAATAATGTGTGCTAGTTTGGCCAGACCCTCCTTACTTAACACTATTGGCAGCCCACAGGAAAGATAAAATAACATTCCAAATCCCCACCCCACCCCAAAAAAAGGAACGCACATTTGGACATTCTGAAATTACCTAGCAAGCTAATAGGAGGGAAAGAACAAAAAAAAAAGAGGAAATGGAAAGTATGGAGCCAGCCCCTTGCACTACATGCTTTGCTGAATTCATCCCTAAAGATGCCCACTATAAAGAGGTAGGTATATAGTGTGTATTGACCTTTGGAAAGCCAGCAGATAGAGGATTGGTACCATCTGACAGAGCAGTTGGGGGAGGGGGTTCATAATGAGTTTGGCACCCCCCCCCCCCCAACAAAAAGGGAAAAAAAAAAAGGGGCTCTACATGAAGTAAAACACACAGCAAACATTTGTGCATATTTTAGGGGGTGTTTGGGGAAAACAATACTATGCAGCAGACAAAATACATTGCTTAAGTGACTAGGCCATAGGTGTCTATTGGGCCAGAAGAGCATGCTGGGGAGGTAAGTGAAGGGAAAAATGCATGAAGGAGAAAAGGGGCACAGCATATTAGAGCATATTGCAATCATGGTAATTAGGGAAGGAGGTCAAAAATAGAAGACATTAGCAAACAGAGCATACATAGAAGGGAATAGTAAAGGAGAAATGTTACCTTAATATAGTCCTCCTGCAGGACCTGGATGATGGCAGAACAGGTCTCTGGAATAATGATTCCCAGGGCCTGGGGAGAGATACCTGAGGAGAACTTCAAATCCTGAAGGCTTCTCCCTGTCGCCAAGTACCTCAACATAGCAACAAGCCTCTGCTCCGGAGTGATGGCTTGTCTCATGCAGGTATCCTGCCGGCTGATAAAAGGGGTCAGCAAAGCCAAAAGACGGTGAAAAACGGGGTCCGTCATCAGGAGAAAGTTCCTGAAATCATCAGGATTATTCTCCCGGATCTCACGAAGCAAAGGCATGTGCGAGAACTGATCACGCTGAAGCAACCAATTCTTGGTCCACATACTCCTCGTCACTCTGTTCATGGACGGGTCTTGGGTCAAAGCTAAAAGCCCGACACCAATTCCGCGTACAGCATGAACTCGGCGACGAGTACGTACGGGAAACATCGCTCACAAACGGTCGGCTGGTCAGAACGGACAAACAGAAAGCACCGATAAACAGCAAGGCCTGAAAGAACGAAATGAATACCAGAAACGAGCAGACAATAAGCAGTGAAAATCAAAGCGTCCTATATCAAGATATAGGCCGCAATGACCAACAAATGCGAACTGACTACACGCACTAATAAACAGATATGCACGACAAGCACAAACTGAAGAGCAGTAACGATCTGAGTCAGAAAACTGAGAAGCGCGAATTGTAAGTCCCCAAACTTCGACTAACTCGCGATAAACACGGGATCAGCAGAAGGAGCCCAACGGGTGCAGGACGTGGTGCCAAACTTCCCTTTTCTAGTCTCGTGGAAGACGACTTACGTCACGACGTTCTTGCAGACCGGAAATTCCGACAACGTTGTCCGACCGTGTGTACGCAAAACCAACATCGGACAAAGTACGACGGACATGATCCGACGGACCTGGTCCTCGGATAATCCGAGCGTGTGTATGGGGCTTTAGTCACACATGATGGCAAGTGTGTGTAAGGCATGAATGTGTCTCGGTCAATGTTGGTATACTGAAATACAAAACAAAAGTGCCCAAGGGCAAGAGACACATACGGTTATTAAAAATAATCGGGGGAATGCAAATGCAAAAAATACTTACAATTTAAACAAAATGTCCAAAATCTATCCTTACTGAATTGGAATCCTCATAGTACAATTAATTGCATAACTCCTCACAAGCGTAAAAACATATAGGTGATGCCAGCTGGTCCTCACTGTCTCCTCCGGGAGTTATGGAGGAGGGGGGAGAAAAAACTAGGCCAATCACTGAAGAGTCCCAGATGTCTCATGGGAATTGGGCGACAGTGTCTCTGAAAACTGGGGATACAAAAAACTCCATAAAAACAGACACTGGGGCCAAGGAGTAGTAGAAACATAAAAAATCCTAAGGTGCACATTTAAAGAAAAAAATGTGAGTGATATGGGGCAGGGGTTCTCAAATTTTAAAAGAACCTCCTGGTGAGTACATCCAGGGGAATCAATGTGATAATAATTAAAAGTGTTGAACAGGCAAAAGCCTTTAAGCAGTAATGTAAAGTGATGAAGTTAATAGATACCACATATAGAGGGGGGAAAAAAACTAATGTGAAAACTGTGAATAGTGGAACTTTCTTTTCACATTGTCACTCACTAGACATGTGCAATTCGTTTCGTTTTTCGTTTTTTTTGTTATTTTCGTTCGTTCGTTTTCGTACGAATGAACGAATCGTTCGAATCGTACGAATCCGAATAACGAATCGTTCGAATCGTACAAATCCGATTAACGAATCACTTGAATCGAACAAATCCGAAAAACAACGAAAATCCGAAAAAACAAATTAGAAACAACGAATGTACTAATGAAGAAAATCCGAAAAACGAAAACGAACGAAAAAATGTGTACATTCGTAACTTTTTTGTTGAATTGGTAATTTTCCGTGTCGCTTACAATGGTGCTGCTAAACGTGCTTCGAATGGATTGAACAAAAAAAATGCGTACATTCGTAACTTTTTTTTTTCGATTCGTAACTTTTTTTTCGATTCGTAACTTTTTTTTTTTTCGATTCGTAACTTTTTTTTTATTTTTTTTCCGATTTGTAATTTTCCGTGTCTCTATTGACTAAAAAAATTAGTACATTCGTATATTTTTTTTGGATTCGTAACTTTTTTTTTTTGGATTTGTAACTTTTTTTTTTTGGATTTGTAACTTTTTTTTTCGATTCGTAAATTATTAAAATGTAATAATAGCATACACATTACATTACATCTACGAATGTTACGAATGTTACTAATGTACGAATAAATACGAATGCGTCCGAAAATTAAATTAAATTAAACGAAAAAAGGAATCAACAAAAAAATAACTCTTACGAATGTATGAATCGTTACGAATACAAACACCGACGACTTACGAATGTACGAATTGTTACGAATCCGAACACCGACGACTTACGAATGTACGAATCGTTACGAATCAACGGAAACGAAAAAAAACTAAACGAAAAAAAACGATTTTTTTTCGGAAACGAAAAAAACGAAACGAAAATAAACAAATTTTTTGGTTGTGCACATGTCTATCACTCACTATTCACTGTTTTTAGGCAATTGTTCCCCCTGAGCTACTGTATTTTTTTTCAGTGGGTAGCCTTCCCAGTGAGCAGAATACAATGATCAGTTTTTCTGGCTATAGCCAGCTGCAATGATCATTCAGGAGAAACCTGACAGGCTGCTGGTACACAAGTCAATCGATAGATCAACTTGTGTACAACCAGCTAGCCCATACAAGGGCCCATACTGACAGAATTTCGATCTATGTATGACCTGATATTGAAGAGGAGTTTCCATCTGAAAAAAAATATTAAAAGTCAGCAGCTACAAATACTGCAGCTGCTGACTTTTAATAATCGGACACTTACCTGTTCAAGGGTCCAGCAATGCGGGGGGGTCGAAGCTCCGCTCATTGCCCTCTCCGCTCTGCTCACGTGCCGTGATTGGCCGCACAGTCATCTGGGACCTGTCACGTGTCCCAGATGAATGACAGGAGGGAGGGAGCCCTTCCTGCGCCGAGGGGAAGTGATGTCACCAGCCCAGGCACTGAAGGAGGCAGACTACGAGGTACCCCCTAGCAACAGGCATTTAGAGGTGAGTTAAAAAAAATGTTTTCCAAATGTTTTTTGTTTTTTTTTTTAGGAATTTTAATCATTTTTTTTGTGGGGAAACACTACTTTAACCACTTCAGCCCCGGACCATTTGGCAGCCAAAGGACCAGAGGTCTTTTTTCAATTTCGCACTGCACTACTTTAACTGGTAATTGCGCGGTCATGCAATTTTGTAACCAAACGAAATTTGCGTCCTTTTCTTCCCACAAATAGAGCTTTCTTTTGATGGTATTTGATTGCCTCTGTGATTTTTATTTTTTGAGATATAAACGGAAAAAGAGCGAAAATTTGAAAAAAAAAAAGAGATTTTCTACTTTTTGTTATAAAAAAAATCTAATAAACTCAATTTTAGTCAAACATTTGGGCCAAAATGTATTCAGCCACATGTCTTTAGTAAAAAAAAAATGCCAATAAGCGTATATTTATTGGTTTGCGCAAAAGTTATAGCGTCTACAAACTAGAGTACATTTTCTGGAATTTACACCGCTTTTAATTTATGACTGCCTATTTCATTTCTTGAGGTGCTAAAATGGCAGAGAAGTACAAAACCCCCCCCCCAAATGACCCCATTTTGGAAAGTAGACACCCCAAGCTATTTGCTGAGAGGCATGTTGAGCCCATTGAATATTTTTTTTTTTAGTCCCAAGTGATTGAATAAAGACAAAAATAAAAAAGATTTTTTTTTTTTCAAAAAGTTGTCACTAAATGATATATTGCTCACACATGCCATAGTTATATGTGGAATTGCACCCCAAAATACATTTTGCTGCTTCTCCTGAGTATGGGGATACCACATGTGTGGGACTTTTTGGGAGCCTAGCCGCGTACGGGGCCCCGAAACCCAAGCACCGCCTTCAGGATTTCTAAGGGTGCAAATTTTTGATTTCACTCCTCACTACCTATCACCGTTTCGAAGGCCATAAAATGCCAAAATAGCACAAAACCCCCCCAAATGACCCCATTTTGGAAAGTAGACACCCCAAGCTATTTGTTGAGAGGCATGTGAGTATTTTACAGCTCTCATTTGTTTTTGAAAATGAAGAAAGTAAAGAAAAAAAAAAAAAATTTTTCTTTTTTCAATTTTCAAAACTTTGTGACAAAAAGCGACATCTGCAAAATACTCACAATACCTCTCAGCAAATAGCTTGGGGTGTCTACTTTCCAAAATGGGGTCATTTTGGGGGGTTTTATGCCATCTGGGCATTCCATGGCCTCCGAAACTGTGATTGGCAGTGAGAAGTGAAATAAAAAAATTACACCCTTAGAAAGCCTGAAGGCGGTGATTGGTTTTTGGGGTTCCGTACGCAGCTAGGCTCCCAAAAAGTCCCACACATGTGGTATCCCCGTACTCAGGAGAAGCAACAGAATGTATTTTGGGGTGTATTTCCACATATGCCCATGACATGTTTGAGCAATATATCATTTAGTGACAACTTTTTGTAAAAAAAATATATATATTTTTTTTTTTTTCATTATTCAATCTCTTGGGACAAAAAAAAAAAATATTTAATGGGCTCAACATTGCTCTCATCAAATAGCTTGGGTGTCTACTTTCCAAAATGGGGTCATTTGGGGGGGGTTTGAACTGTCCTGGCATTTTATGCACAACATTTAGAAGCCTATGTCACACGTCACCCACTCTTCTAACCACTTGTAGACAAAGCCCTTTCTGACACTTTTTGTTTACATGAAAACATATTTTTTTTTTGCAAGAAAATTACGTTGAACCCCCAAACACTATATATATTGTTAAAGCAAAGGCCCTACAGATTAAAATGGTGGGTGTTGCATTTTTTTTTTCCACACAGTATTTGCGCAGCGATTTTTCAAACGCATTTTTTGTGGAAAAAATACACTTTTTTTTATTTTAATGCACTAAAACACACTATATTGCTCAAATTTTTGATGAAATAAAAAATATGATCTTAGGCCGAGTACATGGATACCAAACACGACATGCTTTAAAATTGCGCACAAACACGCAGTGGCGACAAACTACATACATTTTTAAAAGCCTTTAAAAGCCTTTACATGATACCACATTAGATTCACGGAGGAGGTCTACTGCTAAAATTACTGCCCTCGATCTGACCTTCGCGGTGATACCTCACATGCATGGTGCAATTGCTGTTTACATATGACGCCAGACCAACGCTTGTGTACGCCTTTGCGCAAGAGAAGGGGGGGCAGGGGTGCTTTTTTTTTTTTTTTTTTTTTTTTTTTTTTATTTTTTTAGTTTTTTTTATTTTTTTTTTAAACTGTTCCTTCCATTTTTTTTTCTTTGTTATGATTTTTATTGTTATCTCAGGGAATGTAAATATCCCCTATGATAGCAATAGGCAGTGACAGGTACTCTTTTTTTGAAAAAATTGGGGTCTATTAGACCCTAGATCTTTCCTCTGCCCTCAAAGCATCTGACCACACCAAGATTGGTGTGATAAAATGCTTTCCCAATTTCCCAATGGCGCGGTTTATATCCGGGAGGGGGGGACATTCCCTCCCACTGCTTGTAAAAGCAGTCTAGAGGCTAATTACCCACTAGAATTGCTTTTACATGAAAGCCGATCACTGGCTGAAAAGAATGATACCAAGATGATACCTAAACCTGCAGGCATCATTCTGGTATAACCATTCAAAGTCCAGCAACATACTGGACATATATTGTAATCTTTTTTTTTTCATGCAGCCTCTTGGCTGAACGAAAAAAAGAGATTGATTGGTGGGTATGCCCACCATTAGAATACCTCCCTTCATCCACCCACTTCTAATGATGGGCATACATGCACCATTTATATATGCCGATGCATGGGGGCATCCTCCCGCAAAAGTTATGCCGTGTACACACGGTCGGAATTTCGACCGTATGTACGTGGCATTAGGAGCCAATCGCTCCTCCCCCCCCCTGCTGCCCCCATGCTTCGGCATATATGCTCTTTTTTTTAACTGTGGTGGTGAAATCACCTCCTACAGCGTTGGAGTCGCGGCTTTATGTATCGTGGGAGCAAACGCTGTTGCTGTCAAGATAAATAAATCCGCGTTGCAACTGAATGGCGCACCTGAAAACAAAAAAATGCTCAACACTAAAACACAGTAAACAAAATTACATACCTGAAAAGCAAGCGTGATAAAACATGATAAAACATAATAAAACATTGCAGAATAGAATGGAGTAAAAAAAAGAGCAACAATAGAGAGAGAATAGAGTGAGAGAGAGAACAATAAAACGACAACTATTTTATTTTTTTTTTATTTTTTTGAGATTCACAGGTAAAAAAGCTCCTGACTGAAGCGACTGAATCAAAACGCTACCACAAAAAAACTGTTAGCGATCGCAGGGATCAGGCCTGACTCTGCGAACGCTGCAGTTATGTGTGCTTAGTGTTTTGTAAGTGACAGTGATCGATCGATACTGCACTTGGGTGGGCTGGGCTGGGCGGAGGGGGAAAACGCAGGTGCTAGCAGGTATCTGGGCTGATCCCGCTAACAATGCGGTTTTTTTTGGAACCCTAAACTGCTGGGACGCTAGTATAGATCTGATCAGATCAGATATCGATCTGTTCAGATACTGTGCCACTAAGGGAGGTGTATGCTTTGCGCGTGGGTGTTTGCGGTACTGGCACTAACCTGGGGCGACGCAGACCTTATTTGACCCTAAAACCTAATTGATATCACCCGCCGGGCGATCAGGGGGGTTAAACCGTTATTGGGTAATAAATGGCGGGTGCCCTGACAGTATAAAAAACAAGCTAACTAACCAGCGTCACCCGTAACAGTAATACAAAAAAAAAACTGGTTACCTAGCGACACTAATGCAGCGATCAGAAAAACGATCGCTTAGTGACACTGGCAAAAGGGGGTGAAAGGGTTAACTAGGGGCAATCAGGGGGTTAAACCTTTATTAGGTAATATATGGGGGTACCTGACGCTATATAAAAACCTGACGGGGAACCTAAATAACGAAATAACTAACTGGCTAACCAGCGTCACCAGTGACAGTTATACAGTGATCACTGGTGAAAGGGTTAACTCTAGGGGCAATCAGGGGGTTAAAACCTTTATTTAGGTTGTAATATGGGGGTACCTGACCTATAAACCTATTTATGAACCTATATAAACATGGCGGTTACCTAAAAAAAAAAAATGGTTACCTAGCGACACTAATGCAGCGATCAGAAAAACGATCGCTTAGTGACACTGGCAAAAGGGGGTGAAAGGGTTAACTAGGGGCAATCAGGGGGTTAAAACCTTTATTAGGTAATATATGGGGGTACCTGACGCTATATAAAAACCTGACGGGGAACCTAAATAACAAAATAACTAACTGGCTAACCAGCGTCACCAGTGACAGTTATACAGTGATCACTGGTGAAAGGGTTAACTCTAGGGGCAATCAGGGGGTTAAAACCTTTATTTAGGTTGTAATATGGGGGTACCTGACCTATAAACCTATTTATGAACCTATATAAACATGGCGGTTACCTAAAAAAAAAAATGGTTACCTAGCGACAGCAGTGACACTAATACAGCGATCAGAAAAACGATCGCTTAGTGACACTGGCAAAAGGGGGTGAAAGGGTTACCTGGGGGGCAATCAAGGGGTTAAACCTTTATTAGGGGGGGGTAGGGGGCTACCTTGGACCTAAAACTAACTGCCCTGACAGTTATTACAGTCACACTGACACTAAATGCAGTGATCAGTAAATAAATGATCACTGCAATTAGTGACACTGTGACTGGGGGGGGAGGGGGTGATCTGGGGGGTGATCAGGGGGTGACAGGGGGGTGGAATATGTGCCTAACTGTACTGGTGTCAGTGTAGTGTTGTGCACTAACCTGTACATGTTCGCCGCTCGGCGTCTCCGGTCACATAGACCGGCGCACCGAGCGTGACATCACTTCCGCCTTCCTGTCTATACAATAGACAGGAAGGGGAAGTTTCTCATTGGCCAGGAGCGATCGCGAGGGGGTGGCCAGAAACCACTGGCCGTCCCCTCGTCCCGGATCGCTCCTGAAGCGATCCCGACCGTCCCCGCCGGCGGAGGGGGGTCCGATCGGACCCCCCAACCGCCGGAAGAATGTCACGTACAGGTACGTGATTCTGCCTGTACGTGCCATTCTGCCGACGTAAATATACAGGGGGCGGTCGGGAAGTGGTTAAGGTAGGATTAGCACAGGCCATCTCCTTTGATCCAATTGGACAGGTTGGGATGGGAAAACTCAGTTCTAAGGGATACAATGGAGATCTGCATTCAAATCTTGAGGGGTGTTATTCAAGGAGGGGGTTATGGCTAATTAGTGTATATTATTTAGTCTATGTGAAATTTATAGCGTCTACTAGCTACTATTGAAAATTGATCAATCCTGTTGATCAACAGCATGTGGATGTACTGACTGTTTATCTGACCTTCTATCTCATTTCTTGAGGCCCTAAAATGTCAGGACAGCACAAAATTTTTTATAAGTAATTTTTTCTCACAATTCTTGAGAAAATTAAGAAATTATTTTTTATTTGCACAAAATTGTCATATGAACAATCTTTTTCTCAAACACGGCATAGACATACTTGCAATTACATAAAGCACATTTTGAGTATGGTGATACCACATGTGTGAGACTTTTTCACAGCCTGGCCCCATTTCAGAGGCCCAACATCCCAAGTAGCTCCTCCAGGTGTTCTAGGGACATAAATTATACATCTTATTTCCTAACTACCTATCACACTTTTGAAGGCCCTAGAGCACCAGGACAATGGAAATGCCCACAAAATGACCCAATTTTTGGTAAGCAAACACCCCAACATATATTCTATGAGGCATAATACGTCTTTTGAACTCGCCATTTTTTTCCACAAGTTTTTGGAAAATGTGGAAAGAAAATTAAAACGCATTTCTTTGAAAACAAAATTGTCAATTTAAGATATTTCAAAAACACATCATTGACGTAGCAGGAATTACAACCCAAAATACATTCTGCTACTCCTCCTGAGTATGGCGATACCACATGTGTGAGACTTTTTCACACAAAGAGTGGCCCAACATCCAAGGAGCACCATCAGGTGTTCTAGGGACATAAATTACACATATAATTTCCTGACAATCTATTGCATTTTTGAAGGCCCTTCATATTTCTAACACATAGCATGTACATACCAATTACTCCCCAAAATACATTCTGCTGAGAAAAGGGTAAACAAAAGATCACCTGTGGTTTTAGTAGTGCAGTGGTCGACAGAGGAGAGCATCAGTACATACAGCAAGAAGAGATACTGTCAGCATAGTCAAAGCATTGGTCCAGGTAGCATGCAGGGATGTGGCCAGTAGCGGCAAAAGGAATTGTCCAGGCAGCTGGCAGGAATACTGTCCAGTCAGTACAGATATCAGGCAGAGATACTGTCAGTATAGCCAAAGTATTGATCCAGGTAGCAGGAAGGAACATGGTCCATTATGTCCTGGGTCATTACAGGCAGCTGACAGGAACATCAAGCTTAGGGCCTCGGTAAGGAAAGAATGGGGACGGGGTAGAGGCTTCTTCCCACCCAAATCTCTTTGAAGCCACTGGTCTTCAGATGCTGTTCTGGGAATTACAAAACTCAGAGAAAAACAAAAACAGTTTTTCTTTACTCAGAACACTATTCAGAAGACCGTCACATATGTGAGACCCCTGTGTTATCTTGCATCCCACCACTACAGTAGCAGGGCAAAAGATAAGTCAGGCAAAAAACATGGTCGATTAACCATTCTGTGCGTGGAATGTTTTCTGGAAAATGTTGCGGAAGGAAGTTGCTGGGTGTTTCTCTTGATAGATGAGGTACGCATTATACATGTTTTTTTATTGGTATTTTATGTGATAGACCAACACAAAGTGGCACATAATTGTGAAGTGGAAGGAAAAATTATAATTTTTTTTTTCAACATTCTTTACAAATGAATATGTGAAAAGTGTGCTCTTGACTTTTGATAGATGAGGTACGCTATATACATGGCCAAATGGAAAAGAAAAAATTCAACTTTTTTATACCAGCAAAGGAACTTTCTAGTTGATAAATAGGGCTGTAGCATCTGGTCATTTAAATCCACCACCCAATGAACTGAGTATAATCGTAGATGTACACATCTCTCTTATCCCGCCACTTCTTGGCCAACACTTCCTTATTCCTCAGACTTGCTGATTCCCCCCTTTGTAGCCTTGTTGTCACTAAATTTTGTGGAAAGCCCTTCCTGTTTTTTCTGGTGGTACCACAGGCCAAGGTTTTTTTCACAGTACAGGTGGTGGAAAAGGGGCAGACTGGTATAATAATTGTCTAGGTAAATATGATAACCTTTTTTGAATAGTGGGAATGTCAGGTGCCAGACAATTTTTCCATATGTTCCAATATAGGTTGAGCACTCAGGATGCTGGAGCTGGGAGTCTTTGCCTTCATAAATGCAGAAGGCATGTACATATTCTGTGGCTCTTTCACAAAGTTTGTTGAGTTTCAATCCATACCTGGCCCTCTTACTAGGGGTTGCTGGCAATATATTGCTCTGCAAAAAGGTTAGTTTGGTCCACGATGTATTACAGTAAATCTTCAGGGAAAAACAAATTAAAACAATCTATTTCAGAAAAACAGTAACAACTGGCAAAACACATTCCTGACAGATTTATACCACAGTATGCAGTGCTGTTTTGTGGCATTCTCAATTTACTTTACATGTCATCAGGAAAAGAGGAGCACAGACTTTGCATCAGCATTCAATGGCATTAAGTCTTCATTGCCTGGTATGATAAACAGTGTAAGCCCCAATGGCAAGGTATGCAGAATATACAACTTTTTAAAACTTCCTGAGCATGTGCACTAGCATTTGATGTTCATTCCCAAACAGGATTTGTACAAAAAATAAAAATATACCAAATTATAAAATAAATGCTCATTATTGTATATACTGTATATGGTAAGCTGCTTCCAGCCTCTTAAATTCCTTTTCCTTGTCCTGTTGCAGTATATTTGCTCTCACACATTTAAACAGTCCTCCAAAACCAGCTTCTTCAAAATTTCCTACTCTTCTCCCTCTTCATTTTATAACCAAACAAACAACTCATATCTTCCACAGCCACTGTCTTATCACTTATCCATAGTTTCTAGTGCTCCCTTTCCAGTTAAATTGCAAGCCAATCCAGACAGAGAGATCTTGTCCTTAACAAAGAAATACTGATAGTAAAGAGCACACAATGATCTACAGGACGTCATAGAAATAAATTCTGAAAATAATTATGAATAGATCACAATAAAATGCAAGGCAATACAAGTAAATTGAAGTAAATTGAACAAGAATAGACAGGTAGGGAGGAGATATTTCACCCTAGTATTTCTCTTTCAGACTGAAACATCTGGCTATCTTAACATCCAAACATAAAACTGGCAGGCGAGTATGATCAATTCCCATCACACCAGGTTTTGTAATGCTAAGGCACTCATTAGAATTAAAATATAAGCAAATATTGGAAACTACAGCACAATAAGTGGATTTTTGAGCAGTATCTTTGTAAACATTTGGGAGGCCTACCAGAATAATTTCCATCTGTTAGGTAATGAATTACAATATCTTAACGTCCACAATATTTAAGAGGAAGACCATCTAAAAGGAATATTTAAACCCACCAGTGCTCCACAATATGTTGCTGTGTGTGCAGTGCCAGCTATCCCAAACATTGACTCGCCAAATATTGCCATGGAGTATGAAACTCGTGGAGAACAGAAGGACTAGAACTCAATATGCAAATGCCAAATAAATCTATTATTTTTTACATATACATTTGTTATTTGTTCTTTAACATGTAAAATGAAATGGAAGCCACTTATCTGTCTACTTACTATAGAAAGTAAAAAATAAAAACATTTTAAAAGAACATTTGGTTTGAAGCTTTGTTATTTATTTGGTTAAAGGGAAACTATTGTCTTTTTCTATAACATTTTTATTTTTTATTTAAGTATATATGTTTGAAAGTGATCTGATTGGCCTAATTTAATTACTACCATTGTATGTTAGTGTTTTACAAACCTTGTGTTAATCCATGGCTTTTATTTATACATGTGAAAGGGATAGCCATATTAGGTTATTACACGTTAGTGCACACTCTGATTGCTGCTCACTAATTCTACACAATGGTTGTACTGTTCATCTCTCATATAGTAAATCTGCCAGACATCTCTGTTTTATTGAAAGTGATGCATCCTTTCCATCTACAGTGCCTTAAAAAAGTATTCATATGCCTTGAAATTTTCCACATTTTTTCATGTTATACGACCAAAAATTAAAACAAATTTTTTATTGGTATTTTATGTGATAGACCAACACAAAGTGGCACATAATTGTGAAGTGGAAGGAAAATTATAATTTTTTTCAACATTTTTTATAAATGAAAATGTGAAAAGTGTGGTGTGCATTTGTATTCAGCCCCCTTTACTCTGATACCCCAAACTAATATCTAGTAGAACCAATTGTCTTCAGAAGTCACCTAATTAGTAAATAGAGTTCACTGTGTAATTTAATCTCAGTATAGATACAGCTGCCCCACAATGCCCTCAGAGGTTTGTTGGAGAACCTTAGTGAACAAACAGTATCATGAAGGCCAAGGAACACACCAGACCGGTCAGGAATAAAGTTGTGGAGATGCTTAAAGCTGGGTTAAGTTATCAAAAAATATACCAAGCTTTGAACATCTCATGAAGCGCTGTTTAATCCATCATCCGAATATATAAAGAGTATGGCACAACTAAAAACCTACCAAGACATGGCCATCCACCTAAACTGACAGGCTGGGCATGGAGCGCAATAATCCGAGAAGCAGCCATGAGGCCCATGGTAACTCTGGAGGAGCTGCAGAGAGCCACAGCTCAGGTGGGAGAATCTGTCCACAGGACAACTATTAGTCATGCACTCCACAAATCTGGCCTTGGAAGAATGGCAAAAAGAAAGTCATTGTTGAAAGAAAGCCATAAGAAGTCTGGTTTGCAGTTTGCGAGAAGTGCTTCCTGTTTTTCTTGGTTAATGGAAGAATTTTTTGAGAGGACTTATCACGTGTAATTTTGGACTAATTACTGATACACACACTTGTTGTGGTGGACTGTTTTAATACACTTTCCTTAGAATTTTTCTTCATTATATGGACCTTTTTTTACTGTTATCATATAGTGGTGATTTGATTAAAACTATTCTTTTACATAAATGCATATATTATTGGTTGTTTTTAAGCGTTGCACATATTTATAATATTTTTCATTCCTGTGACCTGTGGTGCTAGCTGCTATTTTTTCCCATATCTTTTCACATTTATCTTTTTGCATATAATTACACCTAAGCACAGAGTCCCCCCTTACATACATTTATTTTAAAATACTTACCTAAATATGATATACCGTATAGCACTTTAAGTAAGGGTTTAGAGAGGAGGGCTACAGACATAAACATACTGTATATTTCCAATAAAATGTCCGTCAGATCTCTGCATCAGGAATTGTAAAGTAATTTTGTGAAACTCTGTTTACTCTAGTTAAAATGCTAAAAAGTTAATGGTGGGTAAGTTAAAATGCATGTATAAATGCATTACCAGACAACAGCCAATACTATAACATACCTTGTTAGAAATAGCTGACTACTGACATAAGATAACAGCTAAAACACTTTCATAGACTGAAAAACAGCTAAGTCATCACTAAAATGCTGTTCGGTAATTCTGGGGCAATCTAAATTAGTCTTGGAACTAAGCAGTGCTTGAGTCTCAAGATTGCTACCACAGTCAGAGCCTAATTACAGAACTATTATGCATTGGATAAGTGTCCCTTTAAGTCTTCTCACCCAACTCTCCAAATGACCTTGGAAAAACATGTACTGTAGAGATAGGCAAATTGAGTTTTGCACTGCCTCAAGGGGGTCAGGGCTTCAAGAATTACAAACACAGCACTTTTAAGGATTTTTTAACCTCTTTAACACCCACATCCTTGGCAGTAAATTAATGAGCAGTGATTACTCTAGAAAGGTGACTTTTAAGAACAATATAACCAGAGTTCCCTGTAACTGACAAAATATATGCAGATCCAATGAGTAATATGCTTATTAGTATGTGTATAGTGAAATTAAAATATTGTAAACAAATGTTTAATATATACCTTTAAAAATATGTCAGTTAGATCAAATTCAGAGTCAAGAAGTAACAACTGAATTACTTTTAACAGGCTCCAATCTTGCTTAGGAGGGTTTGTAATAGAACAATATGATGTCTCACACACACACATAATCTAGTGGCCATTATTTATTTCTTAGATTGTAAAATATGATCCAGTGCAAACAGAGAATTTAATGATTGCGTTTACATATACATCAAGAATTTGAACTTAGCTTCAAGTCCTCATATAAATTTTACCACTTCAGAATATCTCTGCTTAATGTTAAAAACTGTGGTATGTATTTACAATAATCAAACACACAATGCAGACAGTGGCAAAAAAAAAAACTTGCAGCAACTGAATTTTCAAATTATCATCTACAATATAGACTGGGTAACCGATTAACTGTAATTGTAAAACAGATAATGGATGCCCTTTAAAGAGTTATTATCAGATGGGTGAGCACTAATTTTTGACATCAACCTCAATCAACATTTTTAGCATTAGTAAGTGAACCTGATACAAAATTTGTTATGGAGTCTTGTGTTTTGTAGTAATGTCCTTGGCTCCAAGTTATATAAAGCACACCCTCAAGCACCACAAACTCAAAGGTGGAGAGGACCAAAGCCTTGAATTATAGTAAGAAGATCCTGCTGTTGGAGTATGCAACAAATAGGAAGGCAGAAACAGACTCACTCCACTAGGGTCTAACTATAAGTACAATATCACATTTTAAAAGAAACCCCCTTTAACTTAACATATACCATAGTGTAGCAATACTGGTGACAAAAGACAGGGTGTTTAGAGCGTTTGACAGCAGTTTTTGGTAACATTTAAAATGGCTTTTAAAGGACTTCTATGGAATGTTTACAACTATAAATACATATAAATAATTTCAGAACACATTTTCACATTGACTTAAACATACCTACCACCCAAAGCCAAATGGATGTAATTTATTATGAGACATTATGCTTGTGTCTGGGTCAAGGTAGAGCTGAAAGTTTTGTAAACTAGAGGTAAAACTGAAATATGATGTGGTCCCTTAGGGCTCTTTCACACGGGGCGAATCAGTGCTGATCCGCCCCGTGGATAGCCGCTTGATCAGCGGGGATCGCCTGAGCGATCTCCGCTGAGCAGGAAGATGACAGGTCCGTCTCTCCCCTATGGGAGATCGGGTGACGACAGACCGTAGAGTCCGTCGTCATCCGATCCGCTCTGCAGACGGATGAAAAAATGGGGTTTTCCTCCGTCTGCAGAAACGGAGCATAGCGGGCACGGACGAGAGCGGGTTTCAGCGGATGCTCATCCGCTGACACCCGCTATCCCATAGGGATACATGTATGTCCGTTTTTTCATCCTAAAACGGAAGGATGAAAAAACGGACATACAGTCCGTCAGTGTGAAAGAGCCCTAAGGCCCCTTTCACACATGCAGGCCGTACATTAGATCAGTTCAGTCACGTTTTTTTATCATCAGTTGTTGTCAGTAAACATCAGTTTTCATCCATTTTCATTTCCGTTTTTCGTCCGTCTACGTCAGTTTTTTATCCATTTATGTCCGTTTTTTATCCGTTTTTTTTTTTTTTTAAAAACAGTTTTTCATGAATTATGGGGATTTTTTTGATGAAAAACAGATGTCAGCGGATCGGATGTGAACGGAGCGTCCGCTAACGTCCGTTTTTCGTCCGTTCTGTTTTTTTACGGAAGACAAAATAGGGTCTTCTTCCGTTCAGAAAAACGGACCTTAACGGAGACGGATGTTAACGGACTGTCAGTTCTCCGCTCTCCCCTATGGGGATCGGATGAACACGGACCGTCTCTGTCCGTGTTCATCCGATCCGCTCTGCAGACGGATGAAAAAATAGGGTTTTCCTCCGTCTGCAGAATCGGACAATTGCGTAGGCGGACAATAGCGGGCGTCAGCGGATGCTCATCAGCTGACACCCGCTGCACCATAGACATGCATGTATGTCCGTTTTTCATCCAAAAACGGATGGATGAAAAAACGGACATACGGTCCGCATGTGTGAAAGGGGCCTAAGAGAAAAATGAAATAAATTTGTGGAAAACTAGCTGAAAACTGGTCTTAAGCTCATACTGTTGATTTTAGAAACTGGAAGATGGAGTTGTGCTTTAATTCGCTGTTGTGCATAAAAACACTCAATAATATCATCCACATGCATACTATACTGTAGATGGTCCTCACCAAAGCACTACACGGTGTCCTTAAATCAAACAGACTATGGGAATTTCCCACTCTTGGAATTCTAGACACAGTAAAGAGCATGTGTTTTCTTTTAAGAGCATGTGTTTTCTTTGTATCAAAGTAAGAGATCACAGGTCTGGTAGTATACAAAAGTTATGTAAAGCTACAGGCATAGAGATGAGATGCTTCCAGAGTTTTCTCTTGTACAAACCATCCAGAGCTAGTGAATCAGGCAAGCAGTAGTTCTTAAGCTGCCTTGATACTTGAGGGTGACCAGGGATGTAAAGTCTAGCTGTAGCATGGAATGTGCATATAAATGAATGTAAGATGCCATTCAGTATAGCTGCTGCCTATGTACTTGCTACTCTGTTCTCACGACAGAATGTAAAAGCAGCTGCGGCTCTTTTCTCTGTAGTAAAGTATTTCATGAACAGTCAGTCACACAGTCTGTCATACACAGCCTGCTAAAGTGAAAGAATACATGCTGCTCTCAACCTTGCTGCCCCATCACATTGTTTAACATCCAATTCCTCTTCATATAGATGTGATACAAACTATTACAGTATTTAAGACGCTGACTGTTGATGAAGCTGTGTAAAGATTCATATATACTGTACTAAATAATAAAGCATACATTTTCCATGGAAACAACAGTATGAAAGGTTCAGGCACTATGCTGAACCAACATGGGATAGTTCAAAGGGGGAAATGGTTTTCCCATTTATTATCATTAGCAGGTTGTCATTGGTTACTGCAGCGGTGCCTGCACAGCAACAGGCGGTGGATTGGTTAAAAGTGGCGGGCGGATGAAGCCCGCGAATCAAGAGCTAATATAAAGAGGAAGTCCGGCTGTTACCCTCAGACCCCTCAGGACAAGACCGGGACTCGGACGGGATGGAGCGCCGCTCGCCTCAGAGGAGAGAGAGCCTTCTTCGCCGCTTGGTAGAGAAGGCGGAGAGCTGCGGGGGCGAGGAGTGGCTTATCCACTGCCTGGAGGAAGGCGGGCTGTCGGCTCCGCCTCAGTTGCCGTTAGGTAACATGGAGGCTGAACCTACGCGCATGCGCAGTACGCGCCAGCAACCCGGGAGAAAGAAAAAGAAGATGAGGCAAGGGGCTTCTCCACAGCCGAACGGCCAGGAGGGAGCAAGCGGCATTCCTGTCAGGAGCGCGCAGCCATTACAATATAAGAGAGCTACTCAGCCAGCCTCTGAGGCGGCAGGCAGTGAGCACAGGAGTTCCCCTGTTGGTGAGACTACATGTAAAATGAATATGTCAGATGCTAATAATGATATTGCTGAGTTGAAAATAATGGTTAATTCTTTATCTGGTTTATTGAAAAATATTGAAGGTGCACACACAGTTGGTGCTTGTGGTAAAAGAAAGGCTGAAGGAGCACAGAATTCTGGTGCATTAAACTATGCTGATATTGGAACTAGTTATATGGGAGCACATACTGATGGTGCTGATTTGTTTACACAAGATGTTTCATTCCAGCAGAGTGCAATGGATGATATTTGCCCAGTATGGCAAAATTTGTCAGAATCCCCTTTAAATAGACCTGTACAAAACAAGAATGTCATTTCAAAAGAAACTATTAACAAGTCAGCGGTTCCTCGCTTCTCCCATTCTGTAGTGGCAGAGTCCTCATTTAAGGAACCAATGACATGTGACATCTCTCCATTAGGTTTCCATTTAGCCAATTCTGTTAAAGAAAGGATTTGGGGGGGGTGATTTCATTGATCTGTTATCATTATTACCAGCATCTAAAGAATTCCTTTCAAAATCTGAAAGGAGGACTGAGGACCGTACAGAGGAGGATAGGAGGAGAGCCGTTCCTAAAACTTTCCAGAATTGGTTACAAGCATTCTGTATTTATGCTGCAGTTTTAGGGGAACGATTCCCTGAGAAATGTTCGGGTTTGTTTCAACATCTGGACATAGTTTCAGAGGCTTTCCGCCATTTTGGTGGGACAGCATGGTTCTCATATGACGAAAACTTCAGACAGAAGCTTTCGGTCCATCCAACTCTTCGTTGGGGATCGAAAGACGTAGGTCTATGGCTGAACCTCATGTTACCACAGAGGCCACAATTTACACCCAGGGCCCCCTCTGCCTTGCAGAATACCTTTCGTAAAGGCTTCTGCTTCGCTTTTAATGAGTTCCAATGCAAGTTTTTGTCCAACTGCAGATACAAGCATGAGTGTTCCTACTGTGGTGGCAACCACCCAGCCTTCAGATGTTTTCGTAAGTCTGCAGCAGGTAACGCCACCCCAGTTTCCAGGGACACTAGTGGGAAAAGCCTTGACCCCAGTGAAGCTATCAAGAATGCGGCCATGGCTAGAGCGCTACCCAGACCGCTCGATGGCACACCTACTAACTGAAGGTTTTGAAACAGGTTTTTTGGTTCCCCCCTTTTCAGGGGAAGGTTGCAATTTAGTCAAAAATTTACGTTCTGTTTCCTGTCACGCTGTTATTGTTGCAGCTAAAATTAATAAGGAAGTCAGGGAAGGGAGGGTTGCTGGTCCTTATCTTCACCCTCCTTTTCAGAATTTTCGGCTTTCTCCTTTGGGATTAGTCCCAAAAAAGGAACAAGGTTGTTTTAGATTGATTCACCACCTGTCATTCCCACAAGAATTTTCACTCAATGATGAAGTGGCAGGTATTGAGGCACCAGTTTCTTATTCATCATTTGATGAAGCGCTAGTTTTGTTACGGCATTTTAAGCAGAATGCCTTATTGGCGAAAGCAGACATTAAATCTGCTTTTCGCCTACTCCCGGTTCACCCCCAAGGTTTTAATTCTTTGGGATTTCATTTCCAGGGTCTTTTTTATTTCGATAAGTGCATGCCAATGGGCTTTTCATTATCATGTTTTTATTTCAAGGCTTTTTCTAAGTTTCTTCATTGGGTAATGGAGTCTCAAATTCCTCTTGGAGGTGTCCTCCATTACCTCGATGATTTTCTTTTTATAGGCCCTGCGGACTCAGACATTTGTCGTAAGGCTTTAGATAAATTTTTTCACATATGTGAGGACTTTTCAGTTCCACTTGCCAAAGAAAAAACAGTTTTTCCTACGGAAATTATTGAATTTCTAGGTATAGCTATAGACTCCTCTTTAATGGAATTTAGGTTGCCCATGGACAAACTTCATCGGATGAGAGCTACAATATCATTATTTTTAGGTAAACAAAAGGTTTTTCTTAAGGAAGCTCAGTCCCTGCTGGGACTTTTTGCCTTCGCAGCTAGAGTTATTCCTGTAGCCAGGGTTTTTTTCAAGGCGTTTTGCCCTGGCCACTAGAGGCCTTAAAACACCGTTTTCGCACGTTCGGCTATCCAAAAGTATCAAAGAAGATTTGAGGATTTGGGACTCTTTTCTTTGCAACTTTAATGGAGCATTGGTGTGGCAACAAGATTTCATTCAGGATTTTGATCTAAATTTCTTCACAGATGCGGCGGGTTCTTCTGGTTTTGGCGCTTTTCTAGATGGTCACTGGTGTGCCTCTGAGTGGCATGCCAGTTGGCATCATAAAGGCATCTTACATAATATAGTTCTGTTAGAGTTATTCCCAATGATAGTCTCTTTAGTCATCTGGAAAAAGGAGTTCACGAACAAACGTGTATTACTGCATACGGATAACAAAGGCGTGCTCTTTGCTATCAATATGCTGTCATCCAAATCTGAAATGGTGGTCAAGCTTTTACGTTTCTTTATCTTACATTGTATGAAGTTTAATATTTGGTTAAAAGCAAAGCATATAGCGGGAATACATAATAACATAGCTGATGCCTTATCTCGTTTGCAGTTCAAGAAGTTCCGAGAATTGGCCCCGTCAGCAGACCTATGCAGCACTCGTTGCCCGGATTCCCTCTGGGGCTTGATTTGGGACTGATATCTACTTTCTTTAAGAACTCGGTATCCCCAAAGACATGGCAGGCTTATAGCTTAGCCTGGTCTAAATGGTGTCAATTTTGCTCTTGCATGTCTCTAGATACTATGGAGGTGAATGCATTTACAGCACTGGCATTTGTATCCTTCCTATTGAGAGCAGATCTTAGTTCTGCTTCAATAGGTAAGATCTTAGCCGGTGTTTCCTTTTTTCTAAAATGGGCTGGTCTTCCTGCTTTAACATCATTTTTTCAAGTTGCACAAGTCTTAAGGGGCCTCAAGAATTCTTTCCCTGTTCGGGACACAAGACGCCCAATTTCGGTTAGTTTGTTGCCCAAATTAATGTCGGTTTTAGAGAAAGTCTGTTTTACCCAATATGAGTGTGCACTCTTTAAAGCAGCTTTCTCAGTGGCATTCTTTGGAGCTCTTAGGTTGGGTGAATTTACTGCCCCTAATAGATCCTCCTGTTCATTCCTCCTTTTTTCTCACGTTTCTTTGGAAAATGAATACGCTCAACTATATTTATGTAGATCTAAGACTTCAAAAAGGGGTGCGGGGCAGTGGTTTTCGCTGGGAAGATCCCCCAATCCCCTGATTTGTCCTGTCTTTTTGCTATCTGCATATTTAGCAGTCAGACCGTCTTTTGCTGATTCATTTTTTATCCATCAGGATTTCTCCCCCTTAACTAGATACCAGTTTTCAGCAGTGCTAGCCTCTTGCCTCAAACAGTTGAACCTCTCAAATCTTAGATTTTCTTCTCATTCATTTTGGATCGGGGCGGCTACTACAGCTAATTCTTTAGGTTTCCCTACAGATGTGCAGAAAAAAGTGGGTCGTTGGGAAAGTAGTAGGTACAAACTCTATGTCCGCCCCGAATTATTGATTGTCTGATTTCTTTTTCAGATTCATCCATGAACATTATTTGGATAGTGGGACATTCCTACATCTTCTGGGCTGGGAAGCAGGCTGCAACCAGGTCCTATTCAAGCAATATTGGTTTGGACATTAATAAGTTTCAGGTTTTTTGGTCAGGTATAAGGGGCCTTAGATGGCGTAGTCTTAAAGAGCATTTGTTATTTTTGTCTAGTATTTGGCCAACTCCTCATATTATAATTATCCATGCGGGTGGCAATGACATTGGGAAAGTAAGGACTTGGGACCTCTTATGCGAAATAAAGACTGAGTTCTCTTCGGTTAAACTGTTATTTCCTCAGTCGATTCTGGCTTTCTCTGAAATAATTCCTAGACTTATTTGGTCCCCATTTAGCAATTTGTTTTATGTTGACAAAATTAGAAGACGTCTAAATAGGACTGTCCATATTTTATTGTCTCATTGGGGGGTTTATCATTTCGCCATACAGAGCTTGAAGGTTTCTTACCTGGTCTGTTCAGGAATGATTTAGTTCATTTATCAGAGGTGGGCATTGACATTTTCAATATGGGTCTTCAATCCTTGATAGAAAAGGCCTTGGTGTTGGGGGGACCGCAGCCGGAAGATTCTCTTCCGGCTTTGGTCGTTGGGGAATAGTCGTCCAGCATTGGCTGGATGGACACCGTGACTTTATTTAATTTATTATAGCCAGGATGGCTTCTTAATTTAATTTAATTATTATTAATGCATTATCAGGTAACCCTTAAACAACACCATGGCCTATAATTATCCAAAGATTAATAAAAAAAATTTATTAAAAGGAAGAAATGTGTTGGTCATTATTTTATGTTTAAGCATCCCTTTGTGCTAGCCCATGAAAGGTTCAGGCACTATGCTGAACCAACATGGGATAGTTCAAAGGGGGAAATGGTTTTCCCATTTATTATCATTAGCAGGTTGTCATTGGTTACTGCAGCGGTGCCTGCACAGCAACAGGCGGTGGATTGGTTAAAAGTGGCGGGCGGATGAAGCCCGCGAATCAAGAGCTAATATAAAGAGGAAGTCCGGCTGTTACCCTCAGACCCCTCAGGACAAGACCGGGACTCCCACCCCCCCTCCCCCTTTTTCTGAATTCTGTCATAGGTGTTGTTTAGTGGGGAATAGTCGTCCAGCATTGGCTGGATGGACACCGTGACTTTATT
This sequence comes from Lithobates sylvaticus, assembly GCA_028564925.1. Classification (NCBI taxonomy): domain Eukaryota; kingdom Metazoa; phylum Chordata; class Amphibia; order Anura; family Ranidae; genus Lithobates; species Lithobates sylvaticus. Next base: position 171,952,326 of record CM053036.1, read on the forward strand.
TAATTTATTATAGCCAGGATGGCTTCTTAATTTAATTTAATTATTATTAATGCATTATCAGGTAACCCTTAAACAACACCATGGCCTATAATTATCCAAAGATTAATAAAAAAATTATTAAAAGGAAGAAATGTGTTGGTCATTATTTTATGTTTAAGCATCCCTTTGTGCTAGCCCATGCATAAGTTCAAACTGTGCAAAAACACTAATGCTAATGTTTTATCCCCGATTCCCCCATGGCATGTTACCAAAATTGACTACATTGTGTAGGAAAATGTAAAGAAATGCATGGCAATGCTTAATGCATATTAGACCCTAATATTCCCTACAAGGCTCATACATTTGCTTACACATATTCTATATAATAGATTCTGCAGTGCTAGCAAGTAATAGAAAAACATCAGCATATAACAGTACAGATATCCTTCTAATAATATCTTGTAAATAATGTAAATGATTGTATTCCATGATATACAAAAATTGTTTTTTACATGCATACAATACAAAAACCTGCTTAATTGTTTACCATGCTGACTGTATGAAGCAGTACTTGGAATATACAGCATGCAAATCACTGGCTGCTGTATTAGTTATGTCATAAGTTATGCTTGCTTCACAAAAAACAAATTTAAATAAAGAAAACATTTAATATTTCTACATAATGTAGTGGCCTCTGCCGGTCATTTAAACATTCATGCTGGCCTGGTTTTCATCTAATGTCAGCAAAAAGAATAAAGTGAAACTAAACCCATTGATTAACCACTTTCAGAACGGACCATTTTGCTGGCTTAAGACCAGACCACTTTTTGCGATTCGGCACTGTGTTGCTTTAACTGACAATTGCGCGGTCGTGCGGCGTGGCTCCCAAACAAAATTGACGTCCTTTTTTTCCCAAAAAAACTAAAACAAAAAAAGAGCGACAATTTTGAAAAAAACATTATTTTTACTTTTTGCTATAATAAATATCCCCAAATAATATATAAAAAAACTTTTATTTTCCTCAGTTTAGGCCGATACGTATTCTTCTACATATTTTTGTTAAAAAAAAATCGCAATAAGTGATTATTGATTGGTTTGCGCAAAAGTTATAGTGTTTACAAAATAGGGAATAGTTTTATGGCATTTTTATTAATATTTTTTTTTTTTTTACTAGCAATTCCGGTGATCAGCGATTTTTATTATGACTGCGACAATTATGGCAGACACATCAGACATTTTTGACACATTTTGGGACCATTGTCATTTATACAGCAATCAGTGCTATACAAATGCACTGATTCCTGTGTAAATGACACTGGCAGTGAAGGGGTTAACGAGGAGGTGGCAGTGTAGGGGTTAAGTGTGTCCTAGGGGCGTGTTGCTAACTGTGGGGGGAGTGGCTGTGTTGTGCACATCACTGATCTCTGCTCCAATCACAGGGAGCAGAGATCAGTGTCACTTGTTGCTAGGCAGAACGGGAGATGCTGTTTACATCGGCATCTCCCCATTCTTCCTGCCCGTGAGACGATCGCAGGTATCCCCACGGCGATCGGGTCCGTGTGACCCGCGATCGGACTCACGGAGGTCCCGACCGGCATGCGCGTGGCACGGTGGCAAATTCAAAAGGACGTACCTGTACGCCCTTATGCCTGTCCGTGCCATTCTGCCGACGTACATCGTTTTGCGCTGGTCGGGAAGTGGTTAAATGGTTTCAAAAATAGTTATATTCCCAGGATGTCAGAAATGCTAACTGTCACATTTGCTTGTGCTCTGAACCAAACTGTCAAACCATCCTATTGCTGGTGTCATAACTGATCACAAGTGCAGCACCATAGCAGTTGCAGATCAAACAGAGGCTAAGATGGCAGCTCCCTTGGCTTAAAATGATAAGAGGGTTTAGTTCAGGGGTAGGCAACCTCAGCCCTCCAACTGTGGTGAAACTACAAGTCTCATGAGACATTGCAAGACCCTAAGAATCACAGGCATGACTGCTATAGGCAGAGGCATGATGGGATTTGTAGATTCACCACAGCTGGAGGGCCTAGGTTGCCTACCCCTGTTTTAGTTCTTCTCTAAAGTGATCAAAACCAAGCGATTTAACAATTAAAAAAAAGCATTCCTGGAACGCTAACTGTCACATTTGCTTGTGCTCTTGGGCTGGGTTCACACTTATGCGAATTGGATGCGGGTCTCCCCAATGCGCATGACAGGAGATTGTGACCGGCTCTCAATGGAGCCGTTTCACACATCTCCAGGGGGCTGTGGAACAAATTGCACAGGGGTCCTGTGCACCTTTGGCTCCATTTCAGGTCTGAATTGAGGCAAAAATTCAGGCCTGATTCACCCCTGAAATGGAGAACAGTGTGAACCCAGCCTTAAACTGACAAACCTATAAATAGCTGGTGTTAGAATTGATTATGTGTGTAGCACCATGACAGTTGAAAATTAAACAGAGGTGAAGATGGCCACTTCCTTGGCTAAAAAAGGTTAGGAAGGTTTACTTCCACTTTAAAAGATAACTTTTATCCACCCTAACTTTTCTTTAATGAGGTGAAGCTCCGATGACTACCATCATCCAATCATATACAACTAAAAATGTTGGTTTTCCTTGCATGTGATTGGGTTTTCTTTTCAAAGTGAAACTTTATCACATGCGTTAAGCTCTGGGACAAATTCCCTTGTAAAGTGCACAGTGAACAGCCCGTTTGCCTTCAGTAAATCAACCCCAGGGGATCTTATTACACCCCAAGTCAAGCAGAGAGGAAGGAGAAATTAACTTTAATGCTGAAGAGCTTTTAAGGCACCGTACTCAAGTAACAACGCAACTAGATAAAACAATATGTTTATTGGATCACATTAAAATAATTGGTGGAGAAGTACAAAGCTACCATATAAAAATTAATACATGTAATTACACGTCAACTTTTATAAAACCATAAAAATACATGGCTAATGTTGTGTCTCAGTCATAAATTCCAATGCGTTTCACAGTTCACAGCTGCTTCATCAGGGACATCGCAAGATTGTCTTAAATGTTAAAGAGAATTTTTAACAGTATAAGTAACATTATAATTGACAAAGTTTCTGAACAAGGTGTAAAATTGTAGCCTACAGCTTACCACAACATCAGTTAACAGTTTAATAACTGCTAGTTCTTGAGAGGATGTCATATGCAAGGTTTAAAAACCCATACCCCAGTGAAATCTAGGGGAAGGCAAGCTGGACACTGGACCAAACAGGGGGGAAGCGAAGGCCACGAACAGCCGCACAATGACAGATATAATATAATAAAAGAAATAAGCATACTAAATATACAAATCTTACAAAAAAATCTATGGGCAGCAAAAAATAAATAAAATAATATGTACTGTAGAAAGAAAGGGGGGACAGGGACCACCCACAGCACTCCCTCCCCCTCATGGGATACAAGTAACATGAATAACCAGAGCTATATATGCTAAAACATCCATAATGGACCCCCTACATTTAGAAACAAGAGCACATATACACATCCTATCAAAGAAGGGACCCGCAGAATCCCACAACAACTAAAAAGACAGAGAGGGCACTGGCAATCCACGAGATTGGTTATCACAAAAAAATATGATATTTACTGAAGAAGAATAGCGAAAATCAATGATAACATTGCTAATGACAATAGCAATAACAATGATAATGATAGCAGAATTTAATGTTTATAGTTAATCTCTTTTGAAAGTAATTATCGGCGGTGGCTCTCCTACACTCGCAAGACCTCAAAATCTACTCGCAAAATGCAAGCAGGCAAGAGGATTTTTTGAGGTCTGCTGTAGGTAATGTCAGACGGCTGAGCCTGCAATGGGTGGCCAGCCTTTATCGACAGTGGGAGCATCTTGTTTTTTTTTTTGTTTGTTTTTTCGGGTCCTGGCAGGCGGCATGATTGATGAAGGATTTACATTAGGGGGACACTTTTTTTTTTTTTAATAAAGGTCAAAAGTCAAAAACTGTGTATGTGTTTTTATTATAATTTTTTGACAACGCCTATGGTTGTGGGGATGAGGCCCTTGTCCCCATCAACATGGGGAAAAGGTGCTTTGAAGTGGGAGGGCAGAGCCCCCCCTGCCCCAAAGCCCCCACCCACCATGTTGAGGGCATGTGGCCTGGTATAGTTCAGGAGGGGAGGGGCCGCTCACTTACCCCCCCTTTCCTGAGCTGCCGGGCTGCATGCTTGGATAAGGGTCTGGTATGGATTTTAGGGGGGGGATCCCAAGCCGTTTTTTTTGGGCAGGTAGTTCGTGCTAGCAGAAGGAGCCCAAAGGGTGGCACTAAAGAGTAGTAGTAGTACCTCACTGCATTCGTGTTTGTTGTCCGACAATTGTGTGCCGTTTGTATGCAAGACAAGTTTGGGGCCAACTTCCTTCGGACAAAAAGTCTTTGAATTTATCTGCCGAAAATCCGATCATGTGTACGAGGCATAAATTTCAGTTCTACAACAAACACGGTTGAAACCAGGTATTGTGCAGATTTCTCTCTCTCTTTTGGATGCTGTTCTAAGGGGCAAGAGGCAAGAATAAACTACAATATCTGTATATTCTGCATGGGCAAAGCACAGATTCAGTTTAAGGAAAGGTTTCTTGTTAATAAATAGTAGATGAATGTTAGACTTTCTTTGGCTCCAGAAGAGCATAGAATAGAATCTGCACCCCCACCTGTGAATGAAATGGATTATCATGGTATCCAGAGAGGCTTTTCTTCAGCAACCCACAGTCATTAAGTTGGAGGCACATAAACATATTTTAAAGTATGCATGTGTAGATCAGCGCATCCTTAGCATGGTGCAGAGGGACTGCAGAGCAGTAATATCAGACAGTCATATTGGTTCAGATGCAGGTGTGAAGTGGATGTTACGATCCTAATGGGAAAAGCCTGTCCAAGAGATCTAAAGGAAGCCGAACAGATGGAGATTTTTAATGACCAAGGTTTATGAAGAAACACATTTGCAGAGCAGCATTCAAGTTTACTGGTTTTCTGCATTGTGAGTGAGCAGTATGCAGTCTTTCTCATTTGCTTGTTTTACATGTTTTTGTAATAAAATCTATACATTCAATTAAACCCTAAATATGTTCTTGTGCTAACTTTTCATACAGCAAAATAATTAACTATTTCAGTCCTATTTAAGGTTAATAACATGTTTATTTTCACAGTAAAAATAGAAAATATATATTTTTTTTTTTTGCCAGGTAACATTGCATGTATTAGAGTAGTTTTGCCACAATATGGTATATGGTTCCTTGCTTTCAGAAAAGGCCCTGTAAATTCCATAAATGCAAAGCCATTGAAGTTACAATAACAGGAAAGCGTTAAAGCTGAATTCTGAGAAATAAAAAACACCACTATTTTCCATACACTTCTCTATATATGTATATTCTGTACATATATACTGTATACTATATGTGTATACAGAGTACACACATAAATAGGATCAGGTGGAAAAAAAATGTATTCCTGGAGTTCAGCCCTATTCCGGGAAGATGGCGTCTGTCACTCCAGTGTGAAAGCTCGAGTGCTTTCACACTGGATCGGTGTGCTTGCTGGACAAAGCAAAAAAAAAAGTCCTGCAAGAAGCATCTTTGTATACACTGCTCCCAAAGCGCCCTTGCCCATTGGGCATTGCTGCCGAAGCGACTGCAGAGCGATTCGGCAGCGGCGCTAAACGGGCACTATTAACCCATGCATCGGCCGCTAGTGGCCAAAAGGCGCCACTAAAACAATAAGAAAGCGCCGTTAAAAATAGCAGCACTTCACCGCCAACGCTCCCACCGCCTCAGTGGGAAAGTGCCCTTAAGACCAGAAGTAAGAAGAATTGGGACACCTGGCTGCAAGTTCAGGTAGGAAATTGTGGAATTTGATGGCATTTGTATTGTGTTTTCTTCACTGTAATGAGCTTACCTTCCTGTTCTAGTGCGAAAGTATAATCTATCCAGGAATTGATGACTCTTATCTTACTCTGTTAGGGTAGCTATGCTGATGATATTCATGAACATTTTAAAACTACTTGATAAAAAAATGTATCTCAGAGCTGAATAAACAAAAATGCAAATACTTTGGCAGGTAAAACAACTCCCTTAGATGTATTTATCCTGTGTATTTAATACTGTATATATATGTATATATATATATATATATATATATATATATATATATATATATATATATATAATTATTTTATTATATGTTTTCATGTGACAACACTGAAGAAATGACACTTTGCTACAATGTAAAGTAGTGAGTGTACAGCTTGTATAACAGTGTAAATTTGCTGTCCCCTCAAAATAACTCACACAACCCTTAATGTGTAAACCGCTGGCAACAAAAGTGAGTACACACTAAGTGAAAATGTCCAAATTGGGCCCAATTAGCCATTTTCCCTCCCCAGTGTTATGTGACTTGTTAGTGTTACAAGGTCTCAGGTGTGAATGGGGAGCAGGTGTGGTAAATTTGGTGTTATTTCTCTCACTCCCTCATACTAGTCACTGGAAGTTCAACATGGCACCTCATGGGAAAGAACTCTCTGAGGATCTGAAAAAAAGAATTGTTGCTCTACATAAAGATGGCCTAGGCTATAAGAAGATTGTCAAGACAATGAACCTGAGCTGCAGCACGGTGGCCAAGACCATACAGCGGTTTAACAGGATAGGTTCCACTCAGAACAGGCCTTACCATGGTCGACTAAAGAAGTTGAGTGTACATGCTCAGCATCATATCCAGAGGTTGTCTTTGGGAAATAGACATATGAGTGCTGTCAGCATTGCTGCAGAGGTTGAAGGGGTGGGGGGTCAGCCTGTTAGTGCTCAGACCATATGCCGCACACTGCATCAAATTGGTCTGCATGGCTGTCGTCCCCGAAGGAAGCCTCTTCTAAAGATGATCCACAAGAAAGCGCGCAAACAGTTTGCTTAAGACAAGCAAACCAAGGACATGGATTACTGGAACCATGTCCTGTGGTTTGATGAGACCAAGATAAATGTATTTGATTCAGATGGTGTCAAGCATGTGTCGTGGCAACCAGGTGAGGAGTACAAAGGCAAGTGTGTCTTGCCTACAGTCAAGCATGGTGGTGGGAGTATCATGATCTGGGGCTGCATGAGTGCTGCCGGCACTAGGGAGATACAGTTCATTGAGGAAACCATGAATGCCAACATGTAGTACTATGACATACTGAAGCAGAGCATAATCCCCTCCCTTTGTAGACTGGGCCTCAGGGCAGTATTCCAACATGATAACAATCCCAAACACACCTGCCTTACTAAAGAAGCTGAGGGTAAAGGTGATGGACTGGCCAAGCATGTCTCCAGACCTAAGCCCTATTGAGAATCTGTAGGGCATCCTCAAATGGAAGGTGGAGCAGCGTAAGGTCTCTAACATCCACCAGCTCCGTGATGTCATCATGGAGGAGTGTGAAGCTCTGGTGAGATCCATGCCCAAGAGGGTTAAGGAAGTGCTGGAAAATAATGATGGCCACGCAAAATAATGACACTTTGGACATTTTCACTTAGGGGTGTACTCACCTTTGTTGCAAACGGTTTAGGCATTATCTCCTATGTATTGAGTTATTTTACAGGGACAGCAAATTTACACTGTTATACAAGCTGTACACTCACTAAATTACATTGTAGGAAAGTGTAATTTCTTCAGTGTTGTCACTTGAAAAGATATCATAAAATATTTACATAAATGTGAGGGGTGTACTCACTTTTGTACTGTGTATATATATATATATATATATACTTACATAGTTAGCCTGGTCAAAAAAAAACAAAAACAAGTCGATCTAGTTCAACCAATAAAAGGGAACACAAATCTAAGGCTAATCTTTATACACAATCCCATACCCACAGTTGAGCCAGAGGAAGGCAAAAAAAAAACAGCAAAGCTTTTTCTATGGTGTGTGTCTATTTATTAATTTTCCTTTTGGTGTGATGAGTTGCACACATTAATGCCTGATGCCTCCTCTGTAGTTCCGGCTCCTGTGAACTTAGACGGAGGCATTGGGAGTAGTGCAGAGAGCGGGAGGTGAAGGTGGAGGGGACTTCCAATGGCAGCACTGATCACAGACTTTTGGGCATGTAACTTTGATTACCTTCCACATCATTTATGCATTCCCACTGTGGTTGGCGGAACCCATGTGTGTCCGTCACCCACAATGGGACATACATGACAGTAGATTGTTTCTATCACAGCACTTTATTCTTTACCCCTTATGCATCTCATTGTTCCAACCCTTTGGGGGTCTGTTATTGTTGGGCTCTCCCCCTGCTATGTTGGCTGTGGGGGAATCGGGCCGGTGTGACCCGATGCGCATCAGCGCCATGCCTCGCACTGAGCGCTTGACATCATCATGGCATCACAATGCTGATGCTGCTCTTTTTCCACTCCTGGCTGGCTTTGAGGAAGTAGTGTTAGGCACCAATGGAGGACAGCCTTCGTTGCTCCGATGCTGACGCTCCTCCCTAGTTAAGCACGCTAGCATTACGATGGGGGGGACTTGTGGTGGTGCCAGGTATGTGTGTATATACTGTATATATATATATATATATATATATATATATATATATATATATATATATATATATATATATACAGTGGTGTGAAAAAGTGTTTGCCCCCTTCCTCATTTCCTGTTCCTTTGCATGTTTGTCACACTTAAGTGTTTCGGAACATCAAACCAATTTAAACAATAGTCAAGGACAACACAAGTAAACACAAAATGCAATTTGTAAATGAAGGTGTTTATTATTAAAGGTGAAAAAAAATCCAAACCATCATGGCCCTGTGTGAAAAAGTGATTGCCCCCTAAACCTAATAACTGGTTGGGCCACCCTTAGCAGCAACAACTGCAACCAAGCGTTTGCGATAACGTGCAATGAGGCTTTTACAGCGTCCTGGAGGAATTTTGGCCCACTCATCTTTGCAGAATTGTCCTAATTCAGTTACATTAGAGGGTTTTCGAGCATGAACGGCCTTTTTAAGGTCATACCACAACATCTCAATAGGATTCAGGTCAGGACTTTGGCTAGGCCACTCCAAAGTCTTCATTTTGTTTTTCTTCAGCCATTCGGTGGTGGACTTGCTGGTGTGTTTAGGATCATTGTCCTGCTGCAGAACCCAAGTTCGTTTCAGCTTGAGTACACGAACAGATGGTCGGACATTCTCCTTCAGGATCTCTTGGTAGACAGCAGAATTCATAGTTCCTTTTATCACGGCAAGTCTTCCAGGTCCTGAAGCAGCAAAACAGCCCCAGACCATCACACTACCACCACCATATTTTACTGTTGGTATAATGTTCTTTTTCTGAAATGCAGTGTTCCTTCTACGCCAGATATACTTGGACATACACCTTCCAAAGAGTTCCACTTTTGTCTCATCGGTCCACAGAATGTTGTCCCAAAAGTCTTGGGGATCATCAAGATGTGTTGTGGAGAAATTGAGACGAGCTTTGATGTTCTTTTTGCTCAGCAGTGGTTTTCTCCTTGGAACTCTGCCATGCAGGCCATTTTTGCCCAGTCTTTTCCTGATGGTGGAGGCATGAACGCTGACCTTAACTGAGGCAAGTGAGGCCTGCAGTTCCTTGGACGTTGTTGTGGGGTCTTTTGTGACCTCTTGGATGAGTCGTCGCTGCGCTCTTGGGGTAATTTTGGGCGGCCGGCCACTCCTGAGAAGGTTCACCACTGTTCCATGTCTTCGCCATTTGTGGATAATGGCTCTCACTGTGGTTCGCTGATTCCCAAAGCTTTGGAAATGGCTTTATAACCCTTTCCAGACTGATAGATCTCAATTACTTTCTTTCTCAATTGTTCCTGAATTTCTTTGGGTCTCGGCATGATGTGTAGCTTTTAAGGATCTTCTGGTGGACCTTACTGTGTCAAGCAGCTCCTATTTAAGTGATGCCTTGATTGTGAACAGGTGTGGCAATAATCAGGCCTGGGTATGGCTAGAGAAATTGAACTCAGGTGTGGACAACCACAGTTATAGTATGTTTTAACAAGGGGGGCAATCACTTTTTCACACAGGGCCATGATGGTTTGGATTTTTTTTCACCTTTAATAATAAACACCTTCATTTACAAATTGCATTTTGTGTTTACTTGTGTTGTCCTTGACTATTGTTTAAATTGGTTTGATGTTCCGAAACACTTAAGTGTGACAAACATGCAAAGGAACAGGAAATGAGGAAGGGGTCAAACACTTTTTCACACCACTGTATATATATATATCCCCATTTGGAACTGACAGCACACTTTGGGCACCTTGCACAATACTCTTGGACTATGGCCCTAGATAAGGATTTAAGGTAATCACTTTAGGAGTTTGTACACTTACCTCAGTTCCTTTTCACATATGTTTTATTCATCATGTTCTTTTCTCTGAAAGTTTGCATGGTGGGTTCCATGCAATAGCTCCTAAGCCAGTGTCACTCCTTGCTTACTTGGGTTATGGTTTATGCTATGCTCCTTAGATACATCTGACCTCCTCTCTATCATAGTCACTGTGGTCACTGTCTTAGTTTGACAGCAGCTACTGTATGTTTAATACATAATATGACTCATTCAATTTTTAGACATTTTGGAGCCACTATCTCATGCTATCACAGATCACATTATGGGAATTCTTGTCCTCTTGAGGAATGTTTGTGTGCACCTGGCTCTCCTATTGGGTCCCCATCACCATAGCTCCCATGACAGACAATTCTATTTTCAGCACTGCATTATTTTTTTAGCTGATATGTAAGTATTCCAGGGAAGTTTATCTACTTCTCTGGCCTTTATTTCCTCCCTGATATTTTGGTTTGACATTTACACCATATTGGTACATATTATATAATTTTTTTTGCAGATATGGTATGCATCTTCTCCTGAGGAAGTGGAGAGAATCCACAAAATGAGTAGAGATTACTTGACGCAGCTATACATTTAAAACACGGTTCACTCCACTTATACCATACTAAGCAATATTTAACCTCTGTTAATCTTGTGATATGGAATACATATCGGCTACTACCACCCATTAATATGTTCTATGATGCCTATCCTGTATATGTATGAATTGTACTGTGCATTTTTTGATGTGTGTATATATTTAATTACCCAATACCTATGTATGTACATATTGCAGTTTGTTTCGTTGTCTGCAAATAAATAGGTTACTACGGAATTACATTTTACTTGCTATGTCACGTGCCTCATATAAAGTCACAAGTTTAGGGATAGAAGTGTATTAACACATGCACTTCTAGCATACCCTCCTTTTTTATCATGATCATAGACTGTGGGAGGGAGCATGGAGCTCAAGCACATGACTGCATAATGATACATTTGTGTAAGGCAGCAGTGTGATGCAGAGTGTGGGGCAGAGAGCCAGAACATTGTGTGTATAAGGCAGCAGTGTGATCTAGGGGGAAGGGGGCAGAGAGCCGGAGCATTGTGTGTATAAGGCATGTATAATTCATGTCAGTGGTCTGCGAGATTCAAAATTGGAAATTTAGTGGTCCATGAGTGCTGACAGGTGACAGGTTGTTGACCACTTCTTTATATAACATGCTTACTGTACCCCTACTCTCTTACATAAATTTAAACCAAAAACACCAGATACTTGCTGGAGATAGCAAACCGAACGAGGCACACACATTCGTGCCCACACATTCAAACCTTCCGGAGCTCCTGCAAGAGCTGGAGAGAGACAGTTTTGGTTGGAGAGAAAGAGTTGTCTAACGATAACTAAAATAGCACCCGCATCAAAACACATTGGGGAGGAGATACTAATACTGATTTCCCACCACTGCTCGATCCCGGGTCACCAGCAGCTTTATATGTAAGGATTTTATGTCTTTTATGATTTTTTATGTGTCCATACATCCAGAATAATAAATACTACACTAATGCCGCGTACACACGAAGGGATTATCCCGCGGGATTGTCCGCTGGACTAAGTCCAGCGGACAATCCCCTCATGTGTGGGCCTCCGACGGACTTTTTTTCAAAAAATCCGGCGGACTAAAGTTTTAAGTTTTGTTTTAAAATTATCCGCTGGACTTGGCAGTCCAGCGGACAATCCCGCCGTTAGTAGGCAAGTCCGCCGGACTTTTGAAATGAACGGACTTGCCGCTCATCGGAAAGTTCGTTCATTTAGCACGTGACTTCAGGTACGTAGCTAGCGTAGGCAGTAAATGCCGGCGCGCTAGCTCCGTCACCTGGCATGGATTTAAAGGGAATCCCCACGCCGAAAAACGGTGTGGGGGTCCCCCCCAAATCCATCTCGGACCCTTATCCGAGCACGCAGCCCGGCAGGCCAGGAAAGGGGTGGGGACGAGCGAGCACCCCCCCCCCTCCTGAGCCGTACCAGGCCACGTGCCCTCAACATGGGGGGTGCCCTGGGGAAAGGGGGGCCGTGCGGCCCCCCCACCCCAAAGCACCTTGTCCCCATGTTGATGAGTACAAGGGCCTCTTCCCGACAACCCTGGCCTTTGGTTGTCGGGGTCTGCGGGCAGGGGGCTTATCGGAATCTGGGAGCCCCCTTTTATAAGGGGGCCCCCAGATCCCGGCCCCCCACCCTATGTGAATGAGTATGGGGTACGATGTACCCCTACCCATTCACCTAAGGTGTAAAATGTAAAGTAAAAAAACACACTTTTGAAAAAATATTTTATTGCACTGCTCCGGGGGTCTTCTTCCGTCTTGGGGGTCTTCTCGCCGGACTCCTCCGCCATTTACCTAGCTCTTTTACCGAGCGGAGAAGTCTGGCTACCTTCTTCGTCGTCGCCGCCGTTGTCTGGGGGTCTCGATCCGCCTTCGGGGGTCTTCCGTTCTTGCCGCTGTTGTCGCTTTCTGCGCCGCCTTCTTCTTCTTCTTCTTCTTCTTCTTCCGATGTTGACACGTCGCTCTCTCTGGCCGGAATGCCAGAGCCACGCTGTGCTGGGACTTATATAGGGACAAGGGGACAGGGTCACATGCTCATGTCACATGGTGACCCCGCCCCCTGTGATGTCACAGTCCCGGAGGATGCTGGGACTGTGACATCACAAGGGGGCGGGGTCACCATGTGACATGAGCATGTGACCCTGTCCCCTTGTCCCTATATAAGTCCCAGCACAGCGCGGCTCTGCCATTCCGGCCAGAGAGAGCGACGTGTCAACATCGGAAGAAGAAGAAGAAGAAGGCGGAAGAAGAAGAAGAAGAAGAAGGCCGAAGAAGAAGAAGAAGGCGGCGCAGAAAGCGACGACAGCGGCAAGAACAGAAGAGACCCCGGAAGACCCCCGAAGGCGGATCGAGACCCCCAGACGACGGCGGCGGCGACGAAGAAGGTAGCCGGACTTCTCCGCTCGGTAAAAGAGCTGGGTAAATGGCGGAGGAGTCCGGCGAGAAGACCCCCAAGACGGAATAAGACCCCCGGAGCAGTGCAATAAAATATTTTTTCAAAAGTGTGGTTTTTTACTTTACATTTTACACCTTAGGTGAATGGGTAGGGGTACATCGTACCCCATACTCATTCACATAGGGTGGGGGGCCGAGATCTGGGAGCCCCCTTATAAAAGGGGCTCCCAGATTCCGATAAGCCCCCCGCCCGCAGACCCCGACAACCAATGGCCAGGGTTGTCGGGAAGAGGCCCTTGTCCTCATCAACATGGGGACAAGGTGCTTTGGGGTGGGGGGGGCCGCACGGCCCCCCTTACCCCAGGGCACCCCCCATGTTGAGGGCACGCGGCCTGGTACGGCTCAGGAGGGGGGGCGCTCGCTCGTCCCCACCCCTTTCCTGGCCTGCGGGCTGCGTGCTCGGATAAGGGTCTGAGATGGATTTGGGGGGGACCCCCATGCCGTTTTTCGGCGTGGGGAGTCCCTTTAAATCCATGCCAGGTGACGGAGCTAGCGCGCCGGCATTTACTGCCTACGCTAGCTACGTACCTGAAGTTACGTTCTAAATGAACGGACTGCTCCGTGTGTGGGCAAGTCCATTCATTTTCAAAAGTCCCGCAGACTTTTTCCCGTGGATTGTCCGCCGGAGAAGTCCGGGCGTGTGTGGGCAAGTCACACGCTCGGAAAGTCCGGCGAAGCCCCGCTGGAAAGTCCGGTGGATTGTCCGCCGGACTAGGTCCGGCGGGAAAAGTCCCTTTGTGTGTACGCGGCATAAGAGGATTACCTCCGGCTTCTGGTGAGCTTTATTTATCACAGCATAAACCTGATGAGTACTGTCTCTGGATGGGCTTACTGGGTACATCGCTGGATGACAGATACAAAACCATGGCACGCATGCTGCTGTTATGGCAGCCATCATTTCTGGTGAGTTTTGACTTCACTGGGACGCGGTGGCTGTCTTCTGAGCACTTGATTTGAAACCACTTGTTCTCTTCAGCTGGTGTTGGAATTGCTTTCATTGTATTATCTCATTGAACTTCTGAATGAGCTTTCATTGCTTCACTGGACTGTTTTCAATTGTTTTGTTTTTTTCATCACAAAATACTTTATTCAACTAAGGTTTTTTTTTTTTTCACTATAATTATATTCCTACCAAAAAAAAAAAATATTTTACATGCACTTTTTGGTTCACTTACTGGTGTTTAATTTTTGTGCACCAATTGCTGGCTTAAAAAAAAAATAGTAAGCTGCGACTGCAGGAACATCACTGCTAATTGGTTCTCCCTGCCCAGCATCCTCTCCTTCTAGGCTCCTCAACCCCAGAGCCCATTAATTATTGCATATGCTTTTGCAGCAAGTGGGAAATGCTATGCTTGAATAATTAGGCAGACTCCTCCATTGTGAGGCAATGGCAGGAGTAGATTTGTGTTATATAGATAGGGGGCTCTGAAATTTTAATCATGTTATACCAACATATAATTAGACAGTGAAAAAAAATATCTAAATTGAAAAGTCCATATTCTTCAGTGCAATAACCACTTTGACTTGTGATGTATTCAGACAAATAGTGTAGATTCCTCCACCACTTTATAAAATGTCCTAATGACACCCAATGTGCTCCAGTAATAAGACCGGATCACCAGATAGACATGACCTCTTTAACTAAAAAGAAGGTCTAAATGCGCTTGAGTGTGCAATCTTGCAACCTGGTGTTGAATCAGGAAATTTCTAGACTGTGCTCTCCTCTCCACCACAGTTTACATATGGGATGGGAAAAACAGGGAAGCACCAATAGTGTAATTCTGCTTTTATTTTAAAACAAGGATAAAACATAAACATTTATTCTTGCCTGTATCCCGGCACTAGGAACGATTCACGTATAGGCTGTATGGAAGCCGCACTCTGCCCTGCTCGTGCTGGAAATCAACGTGTGTTCCACTGCTGCTGGAGGATAAACCGGAAGATGGGACCTGGATGTGACGTGACCGGAAGGCACCTCAACGTATGTTTCATATTACTACTTCATCAGGAAGCGTTCTGGTCACTGGGCAGAAGACTCTAAATAGCCTAAACTGTATCACGATAGGCGCAGAGGTCAATACTCCGCCCACCCTAATCTCACAGGCTAATTCAAGCTTTATTGTTATTTAACAAGGCATACATAGATAAAACATATACAAATGTCTGCTAGAAAAAAAATGTTATATAAAATTACAATTAATATAATACATTTGACTAGTACTAACAAATCCAATTATGAAAAATTAAATATATAAAATATGATATCCAAATGCAGTAAATGACCAACACATTGTAAAGAATATTTTGTTACAATTAATTAATCAATTGTTAAAAAATATTTGTTGCTTTTCAGCCAGCCGGTATGAACATTGACTTGGATTTAAAATATTTTTTAAATCCATTATATCCATTTAGTTTAATTTTGCAATACAGACGGTTTGAGATGGGTGCCTCGCCAATGATGTGAAATTTTTTCTATTCCATAAAATGTGAGTAGCTTATAGTTTCCATTGTGATGTGATTTAAAATGCCTAGACACACTATGTTTGGGGAACCCATTTTTAATATTGGTAATGTGCTCATTAATTCTAATGCGCAATTTGCGCGTAGTTCTGCCTACATATTGCATGAGACATGGGCATTCCAACACGTAGTGACACACATGTGATTAGCGGACAGATTTTGCATTCGCATTGGGTGACTGTCAAGCAAAAACTTTTAGTTTTCCTTTTGTTTCTTTTTATGATGTTGCACACTTTACATCTAGTGCAGTAATGAAACCCTTCTCTATCTAAAAAGGTACTGACCTTTTTTGGGAGGTCTGGGATGTTGGGGGCTATTTTATTTCTAAGTCCTGGCGTCCTCTTATAAATATTGATTTTTTGTTAAAAATCTTTTTAACGTCTCTATCGTTTTTTTTTTTTTTTTACTTTATAATCTTTATTGAAACATTTTTCATTTGGCATACAAACAACCATTTCCCCTGCTCCCTCATCCCCCTCCATTTTACATATACATATACTAAGAAAAATAAGAAGCATATTCTCAATAAAATTATTGGGTGTTTATTCTGTAGTTAAACCATCTTCCTCCCTTTCATCCTCCATTCTTTTCCTCTCCCCCTAATCTTTCTTTCTTTATACTGATGGTTCCTTACTCATTTTCATCTTTCGCCTTATTCTAAGGAGGGTATCCCTTCACATCCCACCAGGGTTTTCAAATCTCTTCATATTTCTATATCCGGCCTTGTCTAACGTTTTTTACTTTCATATTATCTCATTCATGCCGCGTTCCCACTCTCTACTTGTTGGGGGTAGCACCGATTGCCATCTTTGTGCTATCAATTTCCTTGCCTGGAATAAACATCTAAGGATTGCAACATGGCTACATCCAGGGTTTCCCTCCCCCAAAACCCAATACACATAACCATACATCTAGAATCAGAAGCCCCCCGAATACCAGGTTTATGGTTCCAGATACCTCCTTCCAGTACCGGAATAGCTTCGGGCATCTCCAAAACATATGGGTTAAATCCCCTTCTATATCCCCCCACCTGGGGCCACTCGCATCTGATCTACGACCAAACAAGAAAAGATTTTGAGGGGTATAATATGCTCTATATAACAAAAAAAGATATGACATTCTTTGTGAAGGGGAGAGTGATACCAACGGGCCTAGTTCCAGTATTCTACTCCTCTGCGCTTCAGATATAGTCCCTACATCTTGTTCCCATCTCCTCCTACTCGGTGGGGCCTCTGTGCCTTCCAGGCTCCCCTTATATATATGTGGGTATAGACTAGAGATTAAGCCTTTTAAAGTTTTTGCAGGAGCAATGGTATCTTGCTCCTTTTCAGTGTCTTCTCTTTAAATTGTTCTCCTAGAGGTACCTAAAGAAGGACTTATTCGGTAAAGCATTTCAGAGTGCCATCTTTATATAGCTGATTAATGAAATGTATTCCACACCTCTCCCACTCCTTAATTGTCCCCATCTTCTGGACTTCTCCCAGATTTCTGTTCTCCCACAGGAGGGCACACTCTGTGAATCCCCTATACCCTAGCAATGCCTTCGCTGTGGCCCATACTCTTAACATCAGACTTATTGTGGGGAACCTAGACGAAAGGGAACCTGCATCCATGGCTTCCACCAATGATCTATGTGGGGTATTTTGTAACAACATTTCCCTCCCTACATATTTCCCTTCCGACCTGTTATTCCTTGCCATGTATTCTAATTGTGCTGCCAAGAAGTAGCTCCATGGGTATGGGAGTGCTACCCCTCCTTCCTCTCTTTGTATTTGTAGGGTATGCAAACAAACATTTTCCAAATTAATTCTCTTAAAATTAACATCTATCTTTTGGATCCACTTTTTATACACCTACGCTTGGGAATTATGTAATGCATACAGAAGCTGTGGCATTCATACCATTTTGATTAAATTATATAGTCCTGCAACAGATAATGGAAGACGGTTCCATATTTACATTTTTCCCTTAAATTTAATTAGGAGCGGGACAATATTATTTATAATATATTGTTTTGGGTCTCTTGCAATGTTTATTCCCAGATATTTCATTTTGTCCACTTATTCAATCTTGGCAACCTCATCAGGCAAGGGGCTTTCTAGGGTGTCTGCATGTAGCCATGCAGGTTTTTCCCAGTTCATGGTAAGCCCGTAGAATTGGCCAAAGTTTTTGATTATTTCCATTACCCTCAGCAGGGAAGTCTTATGCCCCGTACACACTGTCGGAAATTTCCAACCTCAAAATCCATCAGATTTTTTCCGACAGATTTTGTCCGACACTGGTGTTGCATACACATGGTCGGACAAAGTTGTCGGAAAATCCGATCATCCTGAACGTGGTGACGTTCATTGCGTACGACGGGACTACGTAGAGGCTAGTAGCCAATAGCTTTGGTCTTGTAATGTGATCTGAGCCTGCGTGGCACTTTTCCGTCGGAATTCGCTACACACGATCGGAAAAAGTCCGATAGGACTTTGTTGTCGGAAAATTTAAGAGCAGGATCTCAAACTTTTTTCCGTCGGAAATTCTGACGGAAAAAGTCCAATGGAGCCCACACACGGTCGGAATTTCCGACAACATGGTCCGATAGGACATTTTCCGTCTGAGAATCCGACCATGTGTACGGGGCATTAGTGTCTCCTAAGAATAGTAAAAGGTCGTCTGCATATAACTTTTTCTTCCACTACTCCCCTTCTGAATCCTCTCACCTCAGGGGAAGTCCTAATGACTATTGCCATGGGTTTGATCACGAGTTTTCTTTATTCACTCCCACTTTTGCTTCTGGCAGTGAAGTCCAGCGGACAATCCCCTCGTGTGTGGGCCTCCGACTGACTTTTTTTCAAAAAATCCGGCGGACTAAAGTTTTAAGTTTTGTTTTAAAATTATCCGCTGGACTTGGCAGTCCAGCGGACAATCCCGCCGTTAGTAGGCAAGTCCGCCGGACTTTTGAAATGAACGGACTTGCCGCTCATCGGAAAGTTCGTTCATTTAGCACGTGACTTCAGGTACGTAGCTAGCGTAGGCAGTAAATGCCGGCGCGCTAGCTCCGTCACCTGGCATGGATTTAAAGGGAATCCCCACGCCGAAAAACGGTGTGGGGGTCCCCCCCAAATCCATCTCGGACCCTTATCCGAGCACGCAGCCCGGCAGGCCAGGAAAGGGGTGGGGACGAGCGAGCACCCCCCCTCCTGAGCCGTACCAGGCCACGTGCCCTCAACATGGGGGGTGCCCTGGGGAAAGGGGGGCCGTGCGGCCCCCCCACCCCAAAGCACCTTGTCCCCATGTTGATGAGTACAAGGGCCTCTTCCCGACAACCCTGGCCTTTGGTTGTCGGGGTCTGCGGGCAGGGGGCTTATCGGAATCTGGGAGCCCCCTTTTATAAGGGGGCCCCCAGATCCCGGCCCCCCACCCTATGTGAATGAGTATGGGGTACGATGTACCCCTACCCATTCACCTAAGGTGTAAAATGTAAAGTAAAAAAACACACTTTTGAAAAAATATTTTATTGCACTGCTCCGGGGGTCTTCTTCCGTCTTGGGGGTCTTCTCGCCGGACTCCTCCGCCATTTGCCTAGCTCTTTTACCGAGCGGAGAAGTCTGGCTACCTTCTTCGTCGTCGCCGCCGTCGTCTGGGGGTCTCGATCCGCCTTCGGGGGTCTTCCGGGGTCTCTTCTGTTCTTGCCGCTGTTGTCGCTTTCTGCGCCGCCTTCTTCTTCTTCTTCTTCTTCCGATGTTGACACGTCGCTCTCTCTGGCCGGAATGCCAGAGCCACGCTGTGCTGGGACTTATATAGGGACAAGGGGACAGGGTCACATGCTCATGTCACATGGTGACCCCGCCCCCTGTGATGTCACAGTCCCGGAGGATGCTGGGACTGTGACATCACAAGGGGGCGGGGTCACCATGTGACATGAGCATGTGACCCTGTCCCCTTGTCCCTATATAAGTCCCAGCACAGCGCGGCTCTGCCATTCCGGCCAGAGAGAGCGACGTGTCAACATCGGAAGAAGAAGAAGAAGAAGGCGGAAGAAGAAGAAGAAGAAGAAGGCCGAAGAAGAAGAAGAAGGCGGCGCAGAAAGCGACGACAGCGGCAAGAACAGAAGAGACCCCGGAAGACCCCCGAAGGCGGATCGAGACCCCCAGACGACGGCGGCGGCGACGAAGAAGGTAGCCGGACTTCTCCGCTCGGTAAAAGAGCTGGGTAAATGGCGGAGGAGTCCGGCGAGAAGACCCCCAAGACGGAAGAAGACCCCCGGAGCAGTGCAATAAAATATTTTTTCAAAAGTGTGGTTTTTTACTTTACATTTTACACCTTAGGTGAATGGGTAGGGGTACATCGTACCCCATACTCATTCACATAGGGTGGGGGGCCGAGATCTGGGAGCCCCCTTATAAAAGGGGCTCCCAGATTCCGATAAGCCCCCCGCCCGCAGACCCCGACAACCAATGGCCAGGGTTGTCGGGAAGAGGCCCTTGTCCTCATCAACATGGGGACAAGGTGCTTTGGGGTGGGGGGGGCCGCACGGCCCCCCTTACCCCAGGGCACCCCCCATGTTGAGGGCACGCGGCCTGGTACGGCTCAGGAGGGGGGGCGCTCGCTCGTCCCCACCCCTTTCCTGGCCTGCCGGGCTGCGTGCTCGGATAAGGGTCTGAGATGGATTTGGGGGGGACCCCCATGCCGTTTTTCGGCGTGGGGAGTCCCTTTAAATCCATGCCAGGTGACGGAGCTAGCGCGCCGGCATTTACTGCCTACGCTAGCTACGTACCTGAAGTTACGCTCTAAATGAACGGACTGCTCCGTGTGTGGGCAAGTCCATTCATTTTCAAAAGTCCCGCAGACTTTTTCCCGTGGATTGTCCGCCGGAGAAGTCCGGGCGTGTGTGGGCAAGTCACACGCTCGGAAAGTCCGGCGAAGCCCCGCTGGAAAGTCCGGTGGATTGTCCGCCGGACTAGGTCCGGCGGGAAAAGTCCCTTCGTGTGTACGCGGCATAAGAGGATTACCTCCGGCTTCTGGTGAGCTTTATTTATCACAGCATAAACCTGATGAGTACTGTCTCTGGATGGGCTTACTGGGTACATCGCTGGATGACAGATACAAAACCATGGCACGCATGCTGCTGTTATGGCAGCCATCATTTCTGGTGAGTTTTGACTTCACTGGGACGCGGTGGCTGTCTTCTGAGCACTTGATTTGAAACAACTTGTTCTCTTCAGCTGGTGTTGGAATTGCTTTCATTGTATTATCTCATTGAACTTCTGAATGAGCTTTCATTGCTTCACTGGACTGTTTTCAATTGTTTTGTTTTTTTCATCACAAAATACTTTATTCAACTAAGGTTTTTTTTTTTCACTATAATTATATTCCTACCAAAAAAAAAAATATTTTACATGCACTTTTTGGTTCACTTACTGGTGTTTAATTTTTGTGCACCAATTGCTGGCTTAAAAAAAAAATAGTAAGCTGCGACTGCAGGAACATCACTGCTAATTGGTTCTCCCTGCCTAGCATCCTCTCCTTCTAGGCTCCTCAACCCCAGAGCCCATTAATTATTGCATATGCTTTTGCAGCAAGTGGGAAATGCTATGCTTGAATAATTAGGCAGACTCCTCCATTGTGAGGCAATGGCAGGAGTAGATTTGTGTTATATAGATAGGGGGCTCTGAAATTTTAATCATGTTATACCAACATATAATTAGACAGTGAAAAAAAATATCTAAATTGAAAAGTCCATATTCTTCAGTGCAATAACCACTTTGACTTGTGATGTATTCAGACAAATAGTGTAGATTCCTCCACCACTTTATAAAATGTCCTAATGACACCCAATGTGCTCCAGTAATAAGACCGGATCACCAGATAGACATGACCTCTTTAACTAAAAAGAAGGTCTAAATGCGCTTGAGTGTGCAATCTTGCAACCTGGTGTTGAATCAGGAAATTTCTAGACTGTGCTCTCCTCTCCACCACAGTTTACATATGGGATGGGAAAAACAGGGAAGCACCAATAGTGTAATTCTGCTTTTATTTTAAAACAAGGATAAAACATAAACATTTATTCTTGCCTGTATCCCGGCACTAGGAACGATTCACGTATAGGCTGTATGGAAGCCGCACTCTGCCCTGCTCGTGCTGGAAATCAACGTGTGTTCCACTGCTGCTGGAGGATAAACCGGAAGATGGGACCTGGATGTGACGTGACCGGAAGGCACCTCAACGTATGTTTCATATTACTACTTCATCAGGAAGCGTTCTGGTCACTGGGCAGAAGACTCTAAATAGCCTAAACTGTATCACGATAGGCGCAGAGGTCAATACTCCGCCCACCCTAATCTCACAGGCTAATTCAAGCTTTATTGTTATTTAACAAGGCATACATAGATAAAACATATACAAATGTCTGCTAGAAAAAAAATGTTATATAAAATTACAATTAATATAATACATTTGACTAGTACTAACAAATCCAATTATGAAAAATTAAATATATAAAATATGATATCCAAATGCAGTAAATGACCAACACATTGTAAAGAATATTTTGTTACAATTAATTAATCAATTGTTAAAAAATATTTGTTGCTTTTCAGCCAGCCGGTATGAACATTGACTTGGATTTAAAATATTTTTTAAATCCATTATATCCATTTAGTTTAATTTTGCAATACAGACGGTTTGAGATGGGTGCCTCGCCAATGATGTGAAATTTTTTCTATTCCATAAAATGTGAGTAGCTTATAGTTTCCATTGTGATGTGATTTAAAATGCCTAGACACACTATGTTTGGGGAACCCATTTTTAATATTGGTAATGTGCTCATTAATTCTAATGCGCAATTTGCGCGTAGTTCTGCCTACATATTGCATGAGACATGGGCATTCCAACACGTAGTGACACACATGTGATTAGCGGACAGATTTTGCATTCGCATTGGGTGACTGTCGAGCAAAAACTTTTAGTTTTCCTTTTGTTTCTTTTTATGATGTTGCACACTTTACATCTAGTGCAGTAATGAAACCCTTCTCTATCTAAAAAGGTACTGACCTTTTTTGGGAGGTCTGGGATGTTGGGGGCTATTTTATTTCTAAGTCCTGGCGTCCTCTTATAAATATTGATTTTTTGTTAAAAATCTTTTTAACGTCTCTATCGTTTTTTTTTTTTTTTACTTTATAATCTTTATTGAAACATTTTTCATTTGGCATACAAACAACCATTTCCCCTGCTCCCTCCTCCCCCTCCATTTTACATATACATATACTAAGAAAAATAAGAAGCATATTCTCAATAAAATTATTGGGTGTTTATTCTGTAGTTAAACCATCTTCCTCCTTTTCATCCTCCATTCTTTTCCTCTCCCCCTAATCTTTCTTTCTTTATACTGATGGTTCCTTACTCATTTTCATCTTTCGCCTTATTCTAAGGAGGGTATCCCTTCACATCCCACCAGGGTTTTCAAATCTCTTCATATTTCTATATCCGGCCTTGTCTAACGTTTTTTACTTTCATATTATCTCATTCATGCCGCGTTCCCACTCTCTACTTGTTGGGGGTAGCACCGATTGCCATCTTTGTGCTATCAATTTCCTTGCCTGGAATAAACATCTAAGGATTGCAACATGGCTACATCCAGGGTTTCCCTCCCCCAAAACCCAATACACATAACCATACATCTAGAATCAGAAGCCCCCCGAATACCAGGTTTATGGTTCCAGATACCTCCTTCCAGTACCGGAATAGCTTCGGGCATCTCCAAAACATATGGGTTAAATCCCCTTCTATATCCCCCCACCTGGGGCCACTCGCATCTGATCTACGACCAAACAAGAAAAGATTTTGAGGGGTATAATATGCTCTATATAACAAAAAAAGATATGACATTCTTTGTGAAGGGGAGAGTGATACCAACGGGCCTAGTTCCAGTATTCTACTCCTCTGCGCTTCAGATATAGTCCCTACATCTTGTTCCCATCTCCTCCTACTCGGTGGGGCCTCTGTGCCTTCCAGGCTCCCCTTATATATATGTGGGTATAGACTAGAGATTAAGCCTTTTAAAGTTTTTGCAGGAGCAATGGTATCTTGCTCCTTTTCAGTGTCTTCTCTTTAAATTGTTCTCCTAGAGGTACCTAAAGAAGGACTTATTCGGTAAAGCATTTCAGAGTGCCATCTTTATATAGCTGATTAATGAAATGTATTCCACACCTCTCCCACTCCTTAATTGTCCCCATCTTCTGGACTTCTCCCAGATTTCTGTTCTCCCACAGGAGGGCACACTCTGTGAATCCCCTATACCCTAGCAATGCCTTCGCTGTGGCCCATACTCTTAACATCAGACTTATTGTGGGGAACCTAGACGAAAGGGAACCTGCATCCATGGCTTCCACCAATGATCTATGTGGGGTATTTTGTAACAACATTTCCCTCCCTACATATTTCCCTTCCGACCTGTTATTCCTTGCCATGTATTCTAATTGTGCTGCCAAGAAGTAGCTCCATGGGTATGGGAGTGCTACCCCTCCTTCCTCTCTTTGTATTTGTAGGGTATGCAAACAAACATTTTCCAAATTAATTCTCTTAAAATTAACATCTATCTTTTGGATCCACTTTTTATACACCTACGCTTGGGAATTATGTAATGCATACAGAAGCTGTGGCATTCATACCATTTTGATTAAATTATATAGTCCTGCAACAGATAATGGAAGACGGTTCCATATTTACATTTTTCCCTTAAATTTAATTAGGAGCGGGACAATATTATTTATAATATATTGTTTGGGGTCTCTTGCAATGTTTATTCCCAGATATTTCATTTTGTCCACTTATTCAATCTTGGCAACCTCATCAGGCAAGGGGCTTTCTAGGGTGTCTGCATGTAGCCATGCAGGTTTTTCCCAGTTCATGGTAAGCCCGTAGAATTGGCCAAAGTTTTTGATTATTTCCATTACCCTCAGCAGGGAAGTCTTATGCCCCGTACACACTGTCGGAAATTTCCAACCTCAAAATCCATCAGATTTTTTCCGACAGATTTTGTCCGACACTGGTGTTGCATACACATGGTCGGACAAAGTTGTCGGAAAATCCGATCATCCTGAACGTGGTGACGTTCATTGCGTACGACGGGACTACGTAGAGGCTAGTAGCCAATAGCTTTGGTCTTGTAATGTGATCTGAGCCTGCGTGGCACTTTTCCGTCGGAATTCGCTACACACGATCGGAAAAAGTCCGATAGGACTTTGTTGTCGGAAAATTTAAGAGCAGGATCTCAAACTTTTTTCCGTCGGAAATTCTGACGGAAAAAGTCCAATGGAGCCCACACACGGTCGGAATTTCCGACAACATGGTCCGATAGGACATTTTCCGTCTGAGAATCCGACCGTGTGTACGGGGCATTAGTGTCTCCTAAGAATAGTAAAAGGTCGTCTGCATATAACTTTTTCTTCCACTACTCCCCTTCTGAATCCTCTCACCTCAGGGGAAGTCCTAATGACTATTGCCATGGGTTTGATCACGAGTTTTCTTTATTCACTCCCACTTTTGCTTCTGGCAGTGAAGTCCAGCGGACAATCCCCTCGTGTGTGGGCCTCCGACGGACTTTTTTTCAAAAAATCCGGCGGACTAAAGTTTTAAGTTTTGTTTTAAAATTATCCGCTGGACTTGGCAGTCCAGCGGACAATCCCGCCGTTAGTAGGCAAGTCCGCCGGACTTTTGAAATGAACGGACTTGCCGCTCATCGGAAAGTTCGTTCATTTAGCACGTGACTTCAGGTACGTAGCTAGCGTAGGCAGTAAATGCCGGCGCGCTAGCTCCGTCACCTGGCATGGATTTAAAGGAATCCCCACGCCGAAAAACGGTGTGGGGGTCCCCCCCAAATCCATCTCGGACCCTTATCCGAGCACGCAGCCCGGCAGGCCAGGAAAGGGGTGGGGACGAGCGAGCACCCCCCCTCCTGAGCCGTACCAGGCCACGTGCCCTCAACATGGGGGGTGCCCTGGGGAAAGGGGGGCCGTGCGGCCCCCCCACCCCAAAGCACCTTGTCCCCATGTTGATGAGTACAAGGGCCTCTTCCCGACAACCCTGGCCTTTGGTTGTCGGGGTCTGCGGGCAGGGGGCTTATCGGAATCTGGGAGCCCCCTTTTATAAGGGGGCCCCCAGATCCCGGCCCCCCACCCTATGTGAATGAGTATGGGGTACGATGTACCCCTACCCATTCACCTAAGGTGTAAAATGTAAAGTAAAAAAACACACTTTTGAAAAAATATTTTATTGCACTGCTCCGGGGGTCTTCTTCCGTCTTGGGGGTCTTCTCGCCGGACTCCTCCGCCATTTGCCTAGCTCTTTTACCGAGCGGAGAAGTCTGGCTACCTTCTTCGTCGTCGCCGCCGTCGTCTGGGGGTCTCGATCCGCCTTCGGGGGTCTTCCGGGGTCTCTTCTGTTCTTGCCGCTGTTGTCGCTTTCTGCGCCGCCTTCTTCTTCTTCTTCTTCTTCCGATGTTGACACGTCGCTCTCTCTGGCCGGAATGCCAGAGCCACGCTGTGCTGGGACTTATATAGGGACAAGGGGACAGGGTCACATGCTCATGTCACATGGTGACCCGCCCCCTGTGATGTCACAGTCCCGGAGGATGCTGGGACTGTGACATCACAAGGGGGCGGGGTCACCATGTGACATGAGCATGTGACCCTGTCCCCTTGTCCCTATATAAGTCCCAGCACAGCGCGGCTCTGCCATTCCAGCCAGAGAGAGCGACGTGTCAACATCGGAAGAAGAAGAAGAAGAAGGCGAAGAAGAAGAAGAAGAAGAAGGCCGAAGAAGAAGAAGAAGGCGGCGCAGAAAGCGACGACAGCGGCAAGAACAGAAGAGACCCCGGAAGACCCCCGAAGGCGGATCGAGACCCCCAGACGACGGCGGCGGCGACGAAGAAGGTAGCCGGACTTCTCCGCTCGGTAAAAGAGCTGGGTAAATGGCGGAGGAGTCCGGCGAGAAGACCCCCAAGACGGAAGAAGACCCCCGGAGCAGTGCAATAAAATATTTTTTCAAAAGTGTGGTTTTTTACTTTACATTTTACACCTTAGGTGAATGGGTAGGGGTACATCGTACCCCATACTCATTCACATAGGGTGGGGGGCCGAGATCTGGGAGCCCCCTTATAAAAGGGGCTCCCAGATTCCGATAAGCCCCCCGCCCGCAGACCCCGACAACCAATGGCCAGGGTTGTCGGGAAGAGGCCCTTGTCCTCATCAACATGGGGACAAGGTGCTTTGGGGTGGGGGGGGCCGCACGGCCCCCCTTACCCCAGGGCACCCCCCATGTTGAGGGCACGCGGCCTGGTACGGCTCAGGAGGGGGGGCGCTCGCTCGTCCCCACCCCTTTCCTGGCCTGCCGGCTGCGTGCTCGGATAAGGGTCTGAGATGGATTTGGGGGGACCCCCATGCCGTTTTTCGGCGTGGGGAGTCCCTTTAAATCCATGCCAGGTGACGGAGCTAGCGCGCCGGCATTTACTGCCTACGCTAGCTACGTACCTGAAGTTACGTTCTAAATGAACGGACTGCTCCGTGTGTGGGCAAGTCCATTCATTTTCAAAAGTCCCGCAGACTTTTTCCCGTGGATTGTCCGCCGGAGAAGTCCGGGCGTGTGTGGGCAAGTCACACGCTCGGAAAGTCCGGCGAAGCCCCGCTGGAAAGTCCGGTGGATTGTCCGCCGGACTAGGTCCGGCGGGAAAAGTCCCTTCGTGTGTACGCGGCATAAGAGGATTACCTCCGGCTTCTGGTGAGCTTTATTTATCACAGCATAAACCTGATGAGTACTGTCTCTGGATGGGCTTACTGGGTACATCGCTGGATGACAGATACAAAACCATGGCACGCATGCTGCTGTTATGGCAGCCATCATTTCTGGTGAGTTTTGACTTCACTGGGACGCGGTGGCTGTCTTCTGAGCACTTGATTTGAAACAACTTGTTCTCTTCAGCTGGTGTTGGAATTGCTTTCATTGTATTATCTCATTGAACTTCTGAATGAGCTTTCATTGCTTCACTGGACTGTTTTCAATTGTTTTGTTTTTTTCATCACAAAATACTTTATTCAACTAAGGTTTTTTTTTTTTCACTATAATTATATTCCTACCAAAAAAAAAAATATTTTACATGCACTTTTTGGTTCACTTACTGGTGTTTAATTTTTGTGCACCAATTGCTGGCTTAAAAAAAAAATAGTAAGCTGCGACTGCAGGAACATCACTGCTAATTGGTTCTCCCTGCCCAGCATCCTCTCCTTCTAGGCTCCTCAACCCCAGAGCCCATTAATTATTGCATATGCTTTTGCAGCAAGTGGGAAATGCTATGCTTGAATAATTAGGCAGACTCCTCCATTGTGAGGCAATGGCAGGAGTAGATTTGTGTTATATAGATAGGGGGCTCTGAAATTTTAATCATGTTATACCAACATATAATTAGACAGTGAAAAAAAATATCTAAATTGAAAAGTCCATATTCTTCAGTGCAATAACCACTTTGACTTGTGATGTATTCAGACAAATAGTGTAGATTCCTCCACCACTTTATAAAATGTCCTAATGACACCCAATGTGCTCCAGTAATAAGACCGGATCACCAGATAGACATGACCTCTTTAACTAAAAAGAAGGTCTAAATGCGCTTGAGTGTGCAATCTTGCAACCTGGTGTTGAATCAGGAAATTTCTAGACTGTGCTCTCCTCTCCACCACAGTTTACATATGGGATGGGAAAAACAGGGAAGCACCAATAGTGTAATTCTGCTTTTATTTTAAAACAAGGATAAAACATAAACATTTATTCTTGCCTGTATCCCGGCACTAGGAACGATTCACGTATAGGCTGTATGGAAGCCGCACTCTGCCCTGCTCGTGCTGGAAATCAACGTGTGTTCCACTGCTGCTGGAGGATAAACCGGAAGATGGGACCTGGATGTGACGTGACCGGAAGGCACCTCAACGTATGTTTCATATTACTACTTCATCAGGAAGCGTTCTGGTCACTGGGCAGAAGACTCTAAATAGCCTAAACTGTATCACGATAGGCGCAGAGGTCAATACTCCGCCCACCCTAATCTCACAGGCTAATTCAAGCTTTATTGTTATTTAACAAGGCATACATAGATAAAACATATACAAATGTCTGCTAGAAAAAAAATGTTATATAAAATTACAATTAATATAATACATTTGACTAGTACTAACAAATCCAATTATGAAAAATTAAATATATAAAATATGATATCCAAATGCAGTAAATGACCAACACATTGTAAAGAATATTTTGTTACAATTAATTAATCAATTGTTAAAAAATATTTGTTGCTTTTCAGCCAGCCGGTATGAACATTGACTTGGATTTAAAATATTTTTTAAATCCATTATATCCATTTAGTTTAATTTTGCAATACAGACGGTTTGAGATGGGTGCCTCGCCAATGATGTGAAATTTTTTCTATTCCATAAAATGTGAGTAGCTTATAGTTTCCATTGTGATGTGATTTAAAATGCCTAGACACACTATGTTTGGGGAACCCATTTTTAATATTGGTAATGTGCTCATTAATTCTAATGCGCAATTTGCGCGTAGTTCTGCCTACATATTGCATGAGACATGGGCATTCCAACACGTAGTGACACACATGTGATTAGCGGACAGATTTTGCATTCGCATTGGGTGACTGTCGAGCAAAAACTTTTAGTTTTCCTTTTGTTTCTTTTTATGATGTTGCACACTTTACATCTAGTGCAGTAATGAAACCCTTCTCTATCTAAAAAGGTACTGACCTTTTTTGGGAGGTCTGGGATGTTGGGGGCTATTTTATTTCTAAGTCCTGGCGTCCTCTTATAAATATTGATTTTTTTGTTAAAAATCTTTTTAACGTCTCTATCGTTTTTTTTTTTTTTACTTTATAATCTTTATTGAAACATTTTTCATTTGGCATACAAACAACCATTTCCCCTGCTCCCTCCTCCCCCTCCATTTTACATATACATATACTAAGAAAAATAAGAAGCATATTCTCAATAAAATTATTGGGTGTTTATTCTGTAGTTAAACCATCTTCCTCCTTTTCATCCTCCATTCTTTTCCTCTCCCCCTAATCTTTCTTTCTTTATACTGATGGTTCCTTACTCATTTTCATCTTTCGCCTTATTCTAAGGAGGGTATCCCTTCACATCCCACCAGGGTTTTCAAATCTCTTCATATTTCTATATCCGGCCTTGTCTAACGTTTTTTACTTTCATATTATCTCATTCATGCCGCGTTCCCACTCTCTACTTGTTGGGGGTAGCACCGATTGCCATCTTTGTGCTATCAATTTCCTTGCCTGGAATAAACATCTAAGGATTGCAACATGGCTACATCCAGGGTTTCCCTCCCCCAAAACCCAATACACATAACCATACATCTAGAATCAGAAGCCCCCCGAATACCAGGTTCGGGCATCTCCAAAACATATGGGTTAAATCCCCTTCTATATCCCCCCACCTGGGGCCACTCGCATCTGATCTACGACCAAACAAGAAAAGATTTTGAGGGGTATAATATGCTCTATATAACAAAAAAAGATATGACATTCTTTGTGAAGGGGAGAGTGATACCAACGGGCCTAGTTCCAGTATTCTACTCCTCTGCGCTTCAGATATAGTCCCTACATCTTGTTCCCATCTCCTCCTACTCGGTGGGGCCTCTGTGCCTTCCAGGCTCCCCTTATATATATGTGGGTATAGACTAGAGATTAAGCCTTTTAAAGTTTTTGCAGGAGCAATGGTATCTTGCTCCTTTTCAGTGTCTTCTCTTTAAATTGTTCTCCTAGAGGTACCTAAAGAAGGACTTATTCGGTAAAGCATTTCAGAGTGCCATCTTTATATAGCTGATTAATGAAATGTATTCCACACCTCTCCCACTCCTTAATTGTCCCCATCTTCTGGACTTCTCCCAGATTTCTGTTCTCCCACAGGAGGGCACACTCTGTGAATCCCCTATACCCTAGCAATGCCTTCGCTGTGGCCCATACTCTTAACATCAGACTTATTGTGGGGAACCTAGACGAAAGGGAACCTGCATCCATGGCTTCCACCAATGATCTATGTGGGGTATTTTGTAACAACATTTCCCTCCCTACATATTTCCCTTCCGACCTGTTATTCCTTGCCATGTATTCTAATTGTGCTGCCAAGAAGTAGCTCCATG
The DNA here is from genome assembly GCA_028564925.1 of Lithobates sylvaticus. NCBI lineage: Eukaryota > Metazoa > Chordata > Amphibia > Anura > Ranidae > Lithobates > Lithobates sylvaticus. The sequence continues at coordinate 171,983,437 of CM053036.1, forward strand.
GGTATGGGAGTGCTACCCCTCCTTCCTCTCTTTGTATTTGTAGGGTATGCAAACAAACATTTTCCAAATTAATTCTCTTAAAATTAACATCTATCTTTTGGATCCACTTTTTATACACCTACGCTTGGGAATTATGTAATGCATACAGAAGCTGTGGCATTCATACCATTTTGATTAAATTATATAGTCCTGCAACAGATAATGGAAGACGGTTCCATATTTACATTTTTCCCTTAAATTTAATTAGGAGCGGGACAATATTATTTATAATATATTGTTTGGGGTCTCTTGCAATGTTTATTCCCAGATATTTCATTTTGTCCACTTATTCAATCTTGGCAACCTCATCAGGCAAGGGGCTTTCTAGGGTGTCTGCATGTAGCCATGCAGGTTTTTCCCAGTTCATGGTAAGCCCGTAGAATTGGCCAAAGTTTTTGATTATTTCCATTACCCTCAGCAGGGAAGTCTTATGCCCCGTACACACTGTCGGAAATTTCCAACCTCAAAATCCATCAGATTTTTTCCGACAGATTTTGTCCGACACTGGTGTTGCATACACATGGTCGGACAAAGTTGTCGGAAAATCCGATCATCCTGAACGTGGTGACGTTCATTGCGTACGACGGGACTACGTAGAGGCTAGTAGCCAATAGCTTTGGTCTTGTAATGTGATCTGAGCCTGCGTGGCACTTTTCCGTCGGAATTCGCTACACACGATCGGAAAAAGTCCGATAGGACTTTGTTGTCGGAAAATTTAAGAGCAGGATCTCAAACTTTTTTCCGTCGGAAATTCTGACGGAAAAAGTCCAATGGAGCCCACACACGGTCGGAATTTCCGACAACATGGTCCGATAGGACATTTTCCGTCTGAGAATCCGACCGTGTGTACGGGGCATTAGTGTCTCCTAAGAATAGTAAAAGGTCGTCTGCATATAACTTTTTCTTCCACTACTCCCCTTCTGAATCCTCTCACCTCAGGGGAAGTCCTAATGACTATTGCCATGGGTTTGATCACGAGTTTTCTTTATTCACTCCCACTTTTGCTTCTGGCATTTTGTATAGCATTTTTATCCAGTTAGTAAAGATCGAGCCAAAGTGAAATCCTGCCAAGACCCGCCACAGATATTGGCATTCAAGGCTATCAAAGGCCTTGGCAGTGTCTAGAGACAGAATGGCCCTTGAACCCTCCCTATCTGTCGGGACCTGTAGATTCAGATATACCCGTCTAATATTTGTGCTAGTAGACGTTCCAGGTATAAATCCTGACAGGTCGGGGTGGATAGATTTCTGAATGATTTTATTTAACCTGGCAGCTAAAACCAAAGCCAACATTTTTATATCTGTGCTCAATAAGGAAATGGGTCTGTATGAAGATGTATTAAGTGGATCTTTACCTTCCTTATGAAGCACTACTATGGTAGATTCCATTATAGATGAGGGAAGCACTCCCTCCACCATCGCCCAATTTAGGACCCACAACAGTTCCAAGAGCAACACCTTCCCGTAGCTTTTGTAGGTATACACCGGAAGGCCATCTGGTCCTGGGGATTTCTGGCCTGCAATCTCCATTGTGACCCGCTGTAGTTCCTCTAATGTTATAGGTGAGTCCAGTTCCTCCCTATCAATTTCGAAGAGAGTTGGGAATCTCCAAACCCCTAAAAAAAGAGTCACTTTCCTCCCTCATTTCCTCCTGTCGGGAGCTATACAGATCTTCATAATATTCTTTGAACTTATCTACTATTTCTGGTGTATATAATGAGATCCTACCCTCCCCTATTCTGATCTTGGGGACCACTGATTGAGATGAGTTTTTCTTAACAAAATAGTCTAACATTCGCCCCACACTTTCCCTCTCCCCAAAGCTGCTCTGTTTCTGAAAAAGTTGTTTGTTCTCTGCTTTCCTGATCATCATTGTCCTTTAATTCTGTTCTTCTTCTGACCAAGCCCTGAGTCTATCAGGGGTCGGGTCATTCACATATTGTTTTTCCATTATTGCCACCCTCTCCCCAGCTGCCTTTTCCCAGTCTTTGTTTCATTTTTTTATTTTTGACACTTGTATCATTGTACCCCGAAGGAAAGCCTTCAAAGTGCCCCATACCACCCCCACTGAGGTGGTACCTCTATTTAAATGAACAAATTATCTTAAAGCTGTTAATACCTCGTCCAGCTCACCCATTAATTCCATCCAGAAGGGAATTATTTTCCATTCCCCCAAGGCATTGATTCTCCCTTAGTTCTACTGACAATGTCTCTGAGGAATAGTCCGAAAGACCTCTTGGCATGTAATTTACATTCTTTATCACATGTAATGCCTTCTCATTTCCCAGTACCAGGTGGTTTCTGGAAAGTGTGGATTGTGTTCTGGAGAAACATGAGTATTGCCGGGCTTCCGGATTCCGCACTCTCCATATATCCATTAGTCCAGCCTCCCCCAAAAATAGAGACAGTCGATCATCAACTACGTCGCCTGTCTGTATCCCCAAAGGGAGCATATCAACTTTTCGGTCCATGACCTTGTTAAAGTCTCCCATTACAATGACCGGCACACCAGGCTTGTCCAGAACAAACTCCATTCCATTCTCTATCTTTAAGGAGAATTGGCCAGTGTGTTCTAAAAATGATTTACACTTTCTCGTACTACCGGTGAAAGCCTGATATAAAGGCCAGGTCACCCTGGAATGTCCTTTTGTTTGTAGTAGTTAGGAGGGATTCTCTATCCATATTAATCCATATCCATAGCAAAATGATATCATCAATAAACCGTTTATAAAATAGTAGGCCTTTCCACTCTTTCCCATAGATATTTTCATGTTCCCACTTATTGAGTACTAGATTAGCTACACTGGGGGCATAACGTGCCCCCATGGCTACTCCATTGATTTGATTATAATACTGGTTATGAAACCAGAAATAGTTATTTCCCATAGACATTTTTAATCCTTCAAGTAAATATGAAATATGTGCTTCTTTAATAGATGATTGATTTTTAAGAGCCCATTTAACTGCTTTAAGGCCGTCTGATTGTCTAATGCTAGTGTACAGGGAATCTATATCCACTGTCACAAGCATTGTATCTTCATTAACAGTTATTTTTTGTAGAATTTAATTAATCCCCTGCTGTCTTTAAAGTGATTGTAAGGGTTCATTTAAAAAATAATAATAACAAACATATCATACTTACCTCCACTGTGCAGCTCGTTTTACACAGAGTGGCCCCAAACCTGCTCTTCTGGGGTCCCTCGAGGCTCCTCCACACATCACCTTGCGGGTGTGCTCCCGAATCCAGCATTCGGTGTCCATAGAGGCCGAATGCAGGACTCGGCCCTGCCCCTCGGCGCCCACGTCATTAGATTTGATTGACAGCAGCGGGAGCCAATGGCTGCACTGCTATCAATATATCCAATCAAGAGCCGAGAACCCCTGGCAGAGAGACGGCGCGTCCCAGTGGGTCAAGTTCCAGGGCTCAGGTAATTAAAATGGGGGGGCTGGGGGGGCGGTCACTGCCAGGATGCATTAAGGCAGGGGTGCCCAACCTTTTGAAGATCGAGGGCCACTTAAGCTACTCGGTAACCGGTCGCGGGTCATGCAACACTGTACCCAAACAAAATTTTTATCATTTTTTTCATACAAATAGAGCTTTCTTTTGGTGGTATTTAATCACCATTGGGTTTTTAATTTTTTACGACATAAGTGAAAAAAGAACGAAAATTTTGAAAAAAAAACAACACTTTTTTTTTAGTTTCTATGATAAAATTTTGCAAATAAGTCATTTTTGTTCGTAAATTTGGGCCAAAATGTATACTGCTACATCTCTTTGGTAAAAAGAACCCAAATTAGTGGATATTATTTAGTCTCCTTGAAAGTTATAGAGTCTACAAGCTATGGTGCAAATCATTGAAAATTTATCACATCTGATCACATCTGATCACACCTGATGAACTGACAGCCTATCTCATTTCTTGAGGCTCTGAAATGTCAGGAAAGTACAAATACCCCCCAAATGACCCCTTTTTGAAAAGTAGACAGTCCAAGTTATTTAGTAAGGGGCATGGTGAGTTTTTTGAAGTTGTAATTTTTTCCCACAATTCTTGGGAAAAAGAAGAATGTTTTTTTTGTTTCGTTTTTTTTTTACAAAATTGTCATAATAACAAGTTATTTCTCACACACAGCATATCCATACTTCCAATTACACCCCAAAATACATTCTGCAACTCCTCTCGAGTATGGCGATACCACATGTGTGGGACTTTTACACAGCCTGGCCACACAGAGAGGTCCAACATGCAGGGAGCGCCATCAGGGGTTCTAGGAGCATAAATGACACCGCTAATTTCCAACCTATTACATTTGTGATGGCGCTGGAGCACCAGGACAATGGAATTACCAACAAAATGACCCCATTTTGGAAAGCAAACACCCCAACGTCTATTCTATGAGGCATGATGAGTCTTTTGAACAGTTCATTTTTTTCCACAAGTCTTCAGAAAACGTGGAAAGAAAATGAAAACATTTTTTTTTACACAAAGTGGTCAGTTTATAAAATATTTCTAACTCAAAGCATGTACATAGCAAAAATGACACCCCAAAATACATTCTGCTACTCCTCCCGAGTATGACAATACCACATGTGTGTGACTTTTACACAGCCTGGCCACATACAAAGGCCCAAAATGCAGGGAGAACCGTCTGGCGTTCTAGGAGCATAAATTACACCTTTAATTTCCTAGTGACCTATTACATTTGTGAAGGCCCTGGTGCACCAGGACAATGGAATTACCCACAAAATGGCCCCATTTTTGAAAACAAACACCCCAAAGTATATTCTATGAATCATTATAAGTCTTTTGAACGGTTAATTTTTTTACACTAGTCTTCAGAAAACGTGGAAAGAAAATTAAAATCTTTTTTTTTTTTTACACAAAGTTGTCCATTTATAAGATATTTCTAACACATAGCACTCCTCCTGAGTATGGCGATACCACAGGTGACAGGTACTCGGATACTCCGATGGGCTGGTGACAGGTACTCTGATGGACTGGTGATTTACATATCTCATGCACTAGCCTGAGACAGGCACATCCTGTGTAATTATAAAAAGTGAGAAATCCACCCCTCCCCCACATAACAAATCCTGGTGATGGAAAGGAATGTTATCTGTGATCAGGTGACCTCAGACACACACACTGCACTATAACGATCATCAGATCACTGGATGTTCTACTCTGCCCAACTCTGACTACATACATCTCCCCTATATTCTTCTTTCTGTTCACTCGAGAATACATTTTCTTTCACTCTGGTCTGTGGATCTGTGGTCTGTGCCTGTCTCAGGCTAGTGCATGATATGTAAATCACCTGTCACTCACAGCAAGGGGGCATTTTTGACAAAGTTTTCAGCACTTTGTCAAGATTTTTCTAACTGAACAATAAAAGAGGATTTCACAGGGCTGGAGTAAATCTGTGTGGCAAGACTGGGCTCAAATGAAAGGAAACCGTATTCTCTACATTATGACATAAAAAAAAAAAAACAACAACAATGTATTTTTGGATTTCCTTCTCCTAATGATGATCTGCATAAGCTTTTGTTCACAGGCATTAAAAGTGCTTGAATAATTAAGCAGACTCCTCCGTGACAGTTGGTGAGGCAATGCCCACAGAAACTTTAGGCTTTCCCTTTAGGCCTGCCAGATATGATGATGGTAATGTGGGGTTTATTCACAAATTTTATTTGAAGCTATTAGAAAAGCTGCATGGTGAAAATGGTGCTTGCTACATTGTAAACGGTGGTGCTTTGGTGTACTTTACACTGCAGTGCTTTGGAGATTTAACAGCACCTCAAAAATCTGTTGCTGCAAACATTTAGATGCAGGAGAGGAGAGGAGAGTGGAACGTGAACTGCCGTTAAGGATATTTATACCAAAGCGTCATTAGACCTGTTGTGGTCTTTGTTTAAGGTGAGCTGCTAGGGCATACTCCTGATGGATACCTAGATGGTGGGAGCAACTGTGTTCACATCTTTCAAAAACAGTTTTTTTGAGCACTTGATCTTCACATCTCATCACTTTTTGATGCACGTGCACTTTATTCTTTTTGATGTAAAATCAGATGAATATCTGCATTTGATTTGAGTACTTTTTTTCATATATTATCGCATTTTATCGCATATATTGTATTTTTTTTTTTTATTCTTCTTCTTGAATTAGCGCATTTTATCACTGATTCACTTAATATCACATATTGCATATTACTGCATTTTCTTTTTATATATTAGGGATAATTATTCATGTATATTTGTTTATTTGTACTGCATAGCTTCATGAACTAGCACACTTTGTCATTGTTTCACAACATTATCGCACATTATCGCTTATTCCTGCATTTTTGCCTTTTTTGCTGCATAGGTCCTTGAATTAGCACACCATTTTTATTATCATTATTTGTCTTAGGTTGTTGAGGTCACTTGCAAATCATTGCAGATTTTTCATGTGTATTTTTAGGGTGATATATTATTCTTTGGTATTTATTTTTTTATATCAATTTTGGTTGGTTGTGAGGTCCATAGCAGAGCACAAGCACTTTATATTAAATTTTCATCCCAAAAGTTTGAGATTTAGCCAAATGACTGAAACAGCTAATCTCCACTGATTATGGACACTCTCTAGTTTTTCTATGCCTTCCTAGTCTGAGGCACCTAGAACTGTAATCTGCATATCATGCAGTTATGCAGAGTTATACAATGAGGCAAACCAATGTTGAAAATTATAAAAATATATTGTAATAAATACTCGTCTGTGTTGTTTGTTGGGGCAAAAATTAGGCACTTAATAGTTTTTGGCCACAGTGTAAGTAGTAACAGCTAAGCATCGGCATTTTACTTCTGCTTTAAATAGACACATTTATTCTTACAATGGGTTATCTCCAGGGAATTATTTTGTGATGAGAACAACAGTTAAATCTCGTATCCCATATGAGCATCCTTAGGCCTTGTTATCTCTATCCCAAATCTCTGGAAGGTTTTTTCCTTAGACTTGCTTATAAATAAGTTAATTGCTTTGATCTGGAAAGTGCCAAACCATGTTGCACTATATCTTCGGGGACTTCTTTAGTAAGTAAAAGGCTGCCCTAGAGTCACTTCTGTTTGCACCTATGAACGAGATGTTACATATCATCTGCAGTAAATAAATTGATGGGCAGCGGTAAGATTTTTGTCTGTATTACACATTTTGCTATTTTTTGTTTAACAGTAGATAAAATGCATCACGCATTTACTAAAAACTTTATGGACACCTATAAATGACCCAGATAAAAAAAAAATGTTGATTTAAAAATGTGTTACATTAAAGACCAAGTCTCCACAAATTGAATATTTTAGTAAGCAGCATGGTAAGTGGTTTGTTAACCACTTCAGCCCCGGACCAATTGTCAGCCTAAGGACCAGAGGTCTTTTTACAATTTCGCATGGCACTGCTTTAACTGGTAATTGCGCGGTCATGCAATGTTGTAACCAAACAAAATTTGCATCCTTTTCTTCCCACAAATAGAGCTTTCTTTTGATGGTATTTGATTGCCTCTGTGATTTTTATTTTGTGCGATATAAACGGAAAAATACAAAAAATTGTAAAAAAAAATATTTTCTACTTTTTGTTATAAGAAAAATCGAATAAACTCAATTTTAGTCAAACATTTGGGCCAAAATGTGTTCAGCCACATGTCTTTAGTAAAAAAAAATGCCAATAAGCGTATATTTATTGGTTTGCGCAAAAATTATAGCGTCTACAAACTAGAGTACATTTTCTGGAATTTACACAGCTTTTAATTTATGACTGCCTATCTCATTTCTTGAGGTGCTAAAATGGCAGAGAAGTAAAAAAAAAAAAAAACCCAAATGACCCCATTTTGGAAAGTAGACCCCCCAAGCTATTTGCTGAGAGGCATGTTGAGCCCATTGAATATATTTTTTTTTAGTCCCAAGTGATTGAAAAAGTTGTTGCTAAATGATGTATTGCTCACACATGCCATGGTTATATGTGAAATTGCACCCCAAAATAAATTTTGCTGCTTCTCCTGAGTACGGGGATACCACATGTGTGGGACTTTTTGGGAGCCTAGCCGCATACGGGGCCCCGAAAACCAATCACCGCCTTCAGGATTTCTAAGGGTACAAATTTTTGTTTTCACTCTTCACTACCTATCACAGTTTCGAAGGCCATAAAATGCCAAAATAGCACAACATTTGTTGAGAGGCATGTTGAGTCCATGGAATATTTTATATTTTGCCACAAGTTGCGGGAATGTTACAAACTTTTTTTTTTTGCCCAAAGTTGTCACTAAATGATATATTGCCCACACATGCCATGGTTATATGTGAAATTGCACCCCAAAATAAATTTTGCTACTTCTCCTGAGTACGGGAATACCAGATGTGTGGGACTTTTTGGGAGCCTATCCGCATACAGGACCCCGAAACCAAGCACCGCCTTCAAGATTTCTAAGGGCATACATTTTTGATTTCACTCCTCACTACCTATCACTACCTATCACAGTTTTGAAGGCCATAAAATGCCAAGATGGCACAAAACCCCCCCAAATGACCCCATTTTGGAAAGTAGACACCCCAAGCTATATTGCTGAGAGGCATGTTGAGCCCATTGAATATTAATTTTTTTGTCCCAAGTGATTGAATAAAGACAAAAAAAAAATGTTTTACAAAAAGTTGTCGCTAAATGATATATTGCTCACACATGCCATGGTTATATGTGGAATTGCACCCCAAAATACATTTTGCTGCTTCTCCTGAGTACGGGGATACCACATGTGTGGGACTATTTGGAAGCCTAGCCACGTACGGCACCCCGAAAACCAATCACCGCCTTCAGGATTTTTAAGGGTGCAAATTTTTGATTTCACTCCTCACTACCTATCACAGTTTCGAAGGCCATAAAATGCCAAAATAGCACAAAACCCCCCCAAATGACCCAATTTTGGAAAGAAGACACCCCAAGCTATTTGTTGAGAGGCATGGTGAGTATTTTACAGCTCTCATTTGTTTTTGAAAATGAAGAAAGTAAAAAAAAAAAACTTTTTTTTTTTTTTTTCAATTTTCAAAACTTTGTGACAAAAAGCGAGATCTGCAAAATACTCACCATACCTCTCAGCAAAAAGCTTGGGTTGTCTACTTTCCAAAATGGGGTCATTTGGGGGGGGGGGGGTTGTGCCATCTGGGCATTTCATGGCCTCCGAAACTGTGATTGGCAGTGAGGAGGGAAATAAAAAAATTACACCCTTAGAAAGCCTGAAGGCGGTGCTTGGTTTTTGGGGTCCTGTACGCGGCTAGGTTCCCAAAAAGTTTCACACATGTGGTATCCCCGTACTCAGGAGAAGCAACAGAATGTATTGTGGGGTGTAATTCCACATATGCCCATGACATGTTTGAGCAATATATCATTTAGTGACAACTTTTTGTAACTTTTTTTTTTTTTCATTATTCAATCTCTTGGGACAAAAACAAATATTCAATGGGCTCAACATGCCTCTCAGCAAATAGCTTGGGGTGTCTACTTTCCAAAATGGGGTCATTTGGGGGGGTTTGAACTGTCCTGGCATTTTATGCACAACATTTAGAGGCTTATGTCACATATCACCCACTCTTCTAACCACTTGAAGACAAAGCCCTTTATGACACTTTTTGTTTACATGAAAACATTTTTTTTTTTGCAAGAAAATTACGTTGAACCCCCAAACACTATATATATTGTTAAAGCAAAGGCCCTACAGATTAAAATGGTGGGTGTTGCATTTTTTTTTCCACCCAGTATTTGCGCAGCGATTTTTCAAACGCATTTTTTGTGGAAAAAATACACTTTTTTTATTTTAATGCACTAAAACACACTATATTGCTCCAATTTTTGATGAAATAAAAAAGATGATCTTAGGCCAAGTACATGGATACCATACCATTTTTTTTTATTATTATTTATTTATTTAGCTTTTTTTTTTTTTTTTTTTTTAAACTGTTCCTTCCATTTTTTTTTGTTATCATTTTTATTGTTATCTCAGGGAATGTAAATATCCCCTATGATAGCAATAGGCAGTGACAGGTACTCTTTTTTGAAAAAATTGGGATCTATTAGACCCTAGATCTTTTCTCTGCCCTCAAAGCATCTGACCACACCAAGATTGGTGTGATAAAACGCTTTCCCAATTTCCCAATGTCGCTGTTTATATCCGGGAGGGGGGACATTCCCTCCCACTGCTTGTAAAATCAGTCTAGAGGCTAATTACCCGCTAGAATTGCTTTTACATGAAAGCCGATCACTGGCTGAAAAGAATGATACCAAGATGATACCTAAACCTGCAGGCATCATTCTGGTATAACCATTCAAAGTCCAGCAACATACTGGACATATATTGTAATCTTTTTTTTTCATGCAGCCTCTTGGCTAAACGAAAAAAAGAGATTGATCGGTGGGTATGCCCACAATTAGAATACCTCCCTTCATCCACCCACTTCTAATGATGGGCATACATGCACCATTTATATATGCCGAAGCATGGGGGCATCCTCCCGCAAAAAAGGTTATGCCACATACACATGGTTGGACTTTTCCACGGGCAAGCCTCCGTCGGAATTTCGACCGTATGTACATGGCATTAGGAGCAAATCGCTCCTCTGCCCCTGCTGCTCCCTTGCTTTGGCATATATGCTCTTTTTTTTAACTGTGGTGGTGAAATCACCTCCGACAGCACTGGAGTCACGGCTTTATGTATCGTGGGAGCAAACGCTGTTGCTGTCAAGATAAATAAATCTGGGCTACAGCTGAATGGCGCACCTGAAAACAAAAAAATGGTTAACAATAGAACACAGTAAACAGTAAAGTATAACAAAATTACATACCCGAAAAGCAAGCATGATAAAACATAATAAAACATTGCAGAATAGAATACAGTTAAAAAGAGCAAAAATAGAGAGAGAATAGAGAGAGAGAGAGAGAGAGAGAGAACAATAAAACAACAACTATTTTTTTTTTTTTTTTTATTATATATTTTTTGGGGGTTTTTTTTTTTTGTACTTTTTTTTTTTTTTACACTTTTTTTTTGTAACTGTAAATTTTAACTGTAACGGTCGGGTCTCAAAATGCGATGGCATCTTGGGAGACCCTGTGAAAGTGTATCCTAGCCTGTGAAATGCTGTACCCTACGCTAAAACTTCACTAGTGTGTGGTAGCGTTCAAAACATTCACCAATGCAAAGACCAGGATTGTCAGGACAGCGTGGACAATAATAACGGGTGTCACGCCTTGATCCGCGCTTGCTACAGACGCAACATCTTCTTTGGGGGGCTCGTTGGGTAGGGGTACTCGGGAGGGCATAAGGAAAATGCCTCTCATGCAGCCGGCTTACTGCATTTGGTTGGGAATGGTGAGGTGCAGAACCGTCTGGATACAGAAGGTCTGTTCCTGGAATTTAAGGAAGGGTAAAGTCCCGCCTGAATCTCCGTATAGCACATGAGCGTTCAGCAAAGCCAATTGGAATAAATAAATAGACACTTTTTTGTACCAGCGTCTAGCCTTACGGGCAACTAGATACGGCGCCAACAACTGGTCGTTGAGATCCACCCCTCCCATATTTTGGTTATATTCATGGACACAGAGGGGTTTCTCCACAACACCAGCCGCCGTACGAAGTTGGACTGTCGTGTCTGCATGAAGGGAGGTAAGAATGAAAACATTCTTATTATCCCTCCACTCCAGGCTCTCTCCCCCAGCCTAAGACGGAAATCTACAAGCCGCTGGGGAAAGCCCTGGCGATTAGGTTGCATGGTGCCACATGCTCCAATCTGATGATCTGACAAGTGACTAAACAGTGGCACGCTCGTGTAATAATTGTCTACGTACAAGTGGTACCCCTTTCCGAATAAGGGTGACACCAGTTCCACACTATCTTGCCAGCGCTCCCTATGTAATCTGGACAGTTCTCCGGCTCTACGTAACTATCTTTTCCCTCATAAACAGAAAAGCTCCATGTATAGCCTGTTGCCCTGTCACAGAGCTTATAGAGCTTGACCCCGTATCTGACACGCTTGCTGTTTGAAAGACAAGCAGCCAGAAAACTTAATCAGACAACTTAATTGGGAGTAAACAAGGCTGCAAAACGTTGGTGGAAATGGTTTATGAGGGGCCGAATTTTGTAGAGCCGATCAAATTCAGGGTCTCCACGAGGACGATAAAGTTCATTGTCACTGAAGTGCATGAACCGCAAGATCTGTTCGTATCGTGCCCTGGAGCGAGAGAACACAGGCATATGGTGGACTGGGAGGGTGGACCAATAAGTCCTCAGAGTCGGAAATTTATGTGTGCCCATGTTGAGGGAAAGGCCCAGAAAGGACTTAAATTTGGAAACCGTAATTGGTTTCCAATCTCTGGCAAGGGAAGGCAACTGGGGATTAGCGGCGATGTGTTGACCAGCATATATATTACTATATACATATATATAATACATAATATTATATATTACAATAGATCTATAGAAATCTTCCGTGAAAAACAGCGAAAAATCGGATGCCTTAAAATCAGCTGTTTTCACCTGAATACCGGGTTGGCCAGTGAATGGGGGAAGTACGGGTTCTGCAGAAGTGGTGGGCACCCAATCAGGATTGGCAAATTCTGCAGGAAGTACACTATGTGATCGACGGTCTTGCCTTTGTCTTCTTGGTGGCAGTGGGACACTACTTGTGCTTGCCACCTCGCCAGCTTGAACTGCACTTATGGGACTTGCCACGTCACCACTTGATACTGCAGTGCTTGATGTACGTCCAGGGTGTACTAGGCCGCTGGTGCTTGCCAGTTTACCAGAAGGAATATCGGCGCTAGTACTTCTCTGCTCCATACGAGAGACCTGTGGTTCTTGCATCTCAACAACAGCAGAAGATCGGGATCGGGTACTCCTGACCTTAGCAGGGACCACACCTCTGTCGTCAGAGCTATCTGTCATGGAGCCGCTGTCGTCTACAGGATCGTATTCTGAGCCTGATTCTGACAGATGAGTGACCTCCTCTTCACTAGGGATGAGCCGAACACCCCCCCGTTCGGCTCGCACCAGAACCCGCGAACGGACCTAAAGTCCGTGCGAGCTTTAGAACCCTATTATTTATAATGGATGCGAACGTTCGAAAACAAAAGTGCTAATTTTAAAGGCTAATATGCATGTTAATGTCATAAAAAGTGTTTGGGGACCTGGGTCCTGCCCCAGGGGACATGTATCAATGCAAATTTTTTTTTTAAAAACGTCCGTTTTTTTCAGGAGCAGTGATTTTAATAATGCTTAAATTGAAACAATAAAAGTGTAATATTCCTTTAAATTTTGTACCTGGGGGGTGTCTATAGTATGCATGTAAAGGGGCGCATGTTTGCTGTGCTTAGAACTGTCCCTGCAAAAAGTGTAATTTTTGCAAGAAAAAAAGCTATTTAAAATCACTTGCGGCTAATGTGAATTGACGGCTCCCGTAATACAAAGAACAGTCATTCATTGAAAGTCATTCATTAAAAAAAAGTCATTGATAAAAAATAAAAAAATTAAAAAAAAAAAGCGTGGGTGTCCCCCCAAATTCAATAACCACCAGGTCTGGGATGGATATTAAAGGGGACCCCAGCCAAAAAAAAAAATGGCGTGGGGTCCCCCTCAAAATCCATACCAGACCCTTATCCGAGCATGCAACCTGGCAGGCCGCAGGAAAAGAGGGGGGACGAGAGCGCCCCCCCTCCCGCCTGAACCGTACCAGCCACATGCCCTCAACATTGGGAGGATGCTTTGGGGGTCTGAGACCCCCAAAGCACCTTGTCCCCATGTTGATGAGGACAAGGGCCTCGTCCCCACAACCGTGCCCGGTGGTTGTGGGGGTCTGCGGGCGGGGGGCTTATCGGGATCTGGAAGCCCCCTTTAACAAGGGGACCCCCAGATCCCGGCCCCCCCCCCCCTTTGTGAAATGGTAAGGGGGTACAAAAGTACCCCTACCATTTCACCAAAAAAGTGTCAAAAATTGTAAAAATGACAGGAGACGGTCTTTGACAATTCCTTTATTAAAATCTTCTTTCTTCTTTCTTCATCCTTCGGTTTCTTCATCTTCTCCTTCCGTCATCTTCTTCCATCTTCTTCCATTTTCTTCTTCCTCCGATCCGCTTCTTCTTGCGCTGGTCTTCTCGTCCTTCTCATCCGGCATCCTCTTCCATGGCGTCGGCATCTGTTCTTCTGTCGGCCATATGGAATTCCCCATGATGTCCCCGTGCGTCAGAGGGGGCGGGGGCACCAGGTGCCCTCAAATATAAAAGACCTGTCAGACACAGCGAAGCCTCACACAGCGGGAGCCTCCCATTGCGAGGAGTGGCCCAAGAAGAGACACCGACGCCGACGCCATGGAAGAAGATGCCGGACGAGAAGGACGAGAAGACCAGCGCAAGAAGAAGCGGATCGGAGGAAGGGTCTGGTATGGATTTTGAGGGGGACCCCACGCCATTTTTTTTGGCTAGGGTTCCCCTTAATATCCATCCCAGACCTGAAGGGCCTGGTTATTGAATTTGGGGGGAACCCCATGCTTTTTTTTTATTATTTTTATCAATGAATGACAGTTCTCTGTGTTACGGGAGCCATCAATTCATTAGCCGCGAGTGCTTTTAAATAGCTTTTTTCCTGCAAAAATTACACTTTTTGCAGGGATAGTTCTAAGCACAGGAAACCTGCCCCCCTTCACAGGCAACCTATAGACACCCCCCAGATGTGATACTGCAATGCTGTACTAACAGCACACACAAATCCCCAGAAATAAAGCACATATTGTCAGCAGTCAGCAGCACACTGACACGCTGACACTGAAACACAATATGTGAGGCCGCCGCCGCCTGCCTGTAGCCAATTATGGCTCTCCTCGCTGCCGGCGCTGTGATTGGCCAAGCATGCAGGGTCACAGTGCATGCTTGGCCAATCATCAGCCAGTATTGCACTGCAACTGACGCAATGCATTACGGGCCGCTCGCATCACACGAATTTGATGCAAGCGGCCCAAATAGTTGGGTTTCGAATCGAACACCGGGCCCATCCCTACTCTTCACTATCTGTCATGCTCAGAAACGTGTAGGCCTGTTCACTAGTGTACTTTTGATTTGCCATTTTGGGCTCTAAATTTAGTAGTACACTAGTGAGATTCACAGGTAAAAAAGCTCCTGACTGTTAGCGACTGAATCAAAACGCTACCAAAAAAACTGTTAGCGATCGCAGGGATCAGGCTTGACTCTGCGAACGCTGCAGTTATGCGTTTAGTGTTTTGTAAGTGACAGTGATCGATCGATACTGCACTTGGGTGGGCTGGGCGTAGGGGGAAAACACAGGTGCTGGGCTGATCCCGCTAACAATGCGTTTTTTGGAACCCTAAACTGCTGGGACGCTAGTATAGATCTGATTAGATCAGATATTGATCTGTTCAGATACTATACCACTAAGGGAGGTGTATGCTTTGCGCGTTGGTGTTTGCGGTACTGGCACTAACCTGGGGCGACGCAGACCTTATTTGACCCTAAAACCTAATTGATATCACCCACCGGGCGATCAGGGGGTTAAACTGTTATTGGGTAGTAAATGGCGGGTGCCCTGACAGTATAAAAAACAAACTAACCAGCGTCACCCGTAACAGTTATACGGTGATCACTGGTGAAAGGGGGCAATCAGGGGGAATCAGGGGGTTAAAACTTTATTAGGCAATATATGGGGGTACCTGACGTTATATAAAAACCTGACAGGGAACCTAAATAATTAAATAACTAACTGGCTAACCAGCGTCACCAGTGACACTTATACGGTGATCACTGGTGAAAGAGTTAACTCTAGGGGCAATCAGGGGGTTAAAACCTTTATTTAGGTTGTAATATGGGGGTACCTAACCTATAAACCTATTTATGAACCTATATAAATCTGGCGGTTAACCTAAAAAAATAACTGGCTACCTAGCGGCACCAGTGACACTAATGCAGCGATCAGAAAAATGATCGCTTAGTGACACTGGCAAAAGGGGGTGAAAGGGTTACCTGGGGGGGCAATCAGGGGGTTAAACCTTTATTGGGGGGGTAGGGGGCTACCTTGGACCTAAAGGGGCCTAAAGCTAACTGCCCTGACACTTGTTACAGCCGCAACTGACACTAAATGCAGTGATCAGTAAATAAATGATCACTGCAATCAGTGACACTGTGACTGTGGGGGGCAGGGGGTGATCGGGGGGATGACTGGGGGGTGAAATGTGTGCCTACGTGTGCTGGTGTCAGTGTACTGTTTGTGCACTTGTGTGTCTTCACTCCTCGGCGTCGCGGTCAGAAAGACCGACACGAGGAGTGTGACATCATTTCCTCCTGCCTGTGTTTACAGTTCACAGGCAGGGGAAGCTTCTCATTCGCCAGGAGCAATCGCGAGGGGGTGGCAAGAAATCACTGGCCGCCCCCTCATCTCGGATCACTCCTAAAGCGAAGCCGACTGTCTCCGTGAGCACCCCACCCGCTGGAAGGCAGGCACGTACAGGTACGGGGTTTTGCCTGTACGTGCCATTCTGCCGACGTAAATGTACAGGACGCGGTCGGCAAGTGGTTAAGATATACACCTGATGTGTCTTTTGAATTCCCAGCCTGAACCTTTCTCTTCCTGCTATCGCAATTTATATTTCTTTTTGCTTTAGGCTAAGCAACTAGTTAGCTTTCCCTTTGTGATATCTGTACAGGATTAGCTCAGATAAAGCAGACGCCTATCTGTTTGCTCCTAAGTTAGTACATCATTGCCAGATTTTTCTTTCTTTCTTTCATTTAAAGTGATACTAAATACACACTGTTTAATTTACATTATCTCTTCTCTTTATGTATATAGATGATGGCACTGTATTTATTTTAATTAAAAAAAAATCTAAGTACAGATGTCACATGACCCAACTCTTTCCCAGCCCATCAGCGGTAGAAGCTTCTAGTACTCTGCTGATGGTCACATGTTTAAAAAAAAAAAAAAAACAGCCTTTGGATTACAGAGCTAAAGTACATCATTAACCACTTGCCGCCGGCTCTTGTTCTGGGTGGGCGTCATATGACGGCGTACCCGAATGGCCGCTCCTGCGCGACCGCGGGGGCATGCAGCTTGGCGATCGCAATCCTAGCAACACGGAGTGGCCTTAACCATGTGATCAGCTGTGTCCAATCACAGCCGGTCACATGTAAACAAGGAAGTGCCGGTAATCGGCGCTCCTTGCCTCCTACTGACAGAGTGTGTGGCGAGGAGAGACGATCAGCAGCATCTCCTCGCAGGGGATAGTTAGAGATGTAATCAAGGCACTGATGATCAGTGCCCTGATTACATTAGAGCGCCAGAGGTGCCAGCAACCAGGGCCCACCAGTGCCAGCAACCAGTGCCCACCAGTGCCAGCAATCAGTGCCCATTAGCAATATCAGTCAGTGCTGGCCTTCAGTGCCCATCAGTGCCAACTATCAATGCCCATCAGTAAAGCCCAACAGTGCCACCCATCAATGCCAATCAGTGCCCAGTAGTGCTGCCCACCAGTGCCGCCTATCAGTGCCCACCAGTGCCACCCATCAGTGTCGCATATCAGTGCTTATTAGTGCCACCTATCAGTGTCCATAATTGCAGAATATTAGTGCCTCCTCAGCAGTGTCACCTCATCAATGCCCATAAGTGCCACCTCATCAGTGCCCATCAGTGCAACCTATCAGTTCCCATCAGTGTTGCCTCATCAGCGCACATCAGTGAAGGAAAAAAATTACTTATTTACCAAATTTACTGACAGAAACAAAGAAAAACGTTTTTTCAAAATTTCTAGCTTTTTTTTGTAAAAAATAAAAATCCCAGCAGTGATTAAACACCACCAAAAGAAAGCTCTATTTGTGTGAAGAAAATGATAAAAAATGTCACATGGTTACAGTGTAGCATGACCGCGCAATTGTCATTCAAAGTGTGACAGCGCTGAAAGCTGAAAAATGGCCTGGGTAGGAAGGGGGTGAAAGTGCCCTGTAGGTAAGTGGTTAATATCAAATACATGTTTTAATTTGTCATACAACCGCCACACAAATATGTATTAAAATTCAAATCTTTAGTATTTTTGTGCAAAAACATGGTATGAGCAAGGGGGAGTTTCTTCAAATCGCAGCCTTACATGCTCCTCCAGCCTGTGTTGTTTGTATGTGCTAAAAATTACAGGGAGGTGATGCCTTCATTATTCAACATGTAATACCCCAGCCCCCATTGTGTAGAGTGTTTTAGTGAGCATGCAAGGGGGGAGGGAAGGAGTGGGCTGCCATTTATGCTGAGAGTATATGTGTGACTTTATGGTCATGTGGGCTGCACAGATAATAAAAGGAAGGACATGAACAACTTAGAAGGAAACTGAAGCAAGCTCAGTAGAAGTGGCAACGACTGGTCTACACAATCTCAGGCTGCAGTGGGAAAACTGACAAGGAGAAAGGGGAAGTAAACTGCAGGATCAACCATTTTTTATTTTTTTGCAGAATACAAAGAAATGCATCTCTTAGTGATTGAGTGAGAATGAACAGCATGTACTGACAGATTTTAATGATGTGAGTTTATTGACACTTTATGAACATGTGATGTGCAGCATAAAACTAACACTTGTGAGACTGTAGCCTCACGTATTGATGTTAGAGATAGAGTACAGGGCATTCATGGTATCTTCAGCAAGGAATGTGTTTACCAGACATATCTGTGTTCTCTATCCAAAAATGGTATGATATATACAGTACACAGAAATGATATAGAATACTATATACTGTACACAGGTATGATATGATATGCTCATGAGTTCTCAAAAAAGGAAGTTCCAAAATTAAATCAGAACATGTGGGGTTAATCCTGTACCTGGTATATTAAAAATGCATCTAGCAAATATGTTTTACATAAACAATGCATTGCATAAGTTTCTCATATTTATAGATTTTTAAGAATCATCATCAAAAACAATTTGGTATGCTTCCTTTTAATATCTTCACTAACAAAAGTATTTACTGTCAAAATATATAAGACTTTTGGAAAATTGGAGGCTAGAGCTGACAGTTTCATTGTGCTTTGCAAGATGATGGCAGAGGACATTTTAACATTTAGTCAAGGGCATTAGCCAAATCCATATTGCAATTAAAATGTGCATGTCAAGGCATTATGAAACCTCCTTTAATAGAATATTATAAAGGAGCCGTCTGTCCCCTTCAATATCTGTATTAGCCTGATGAAACATGGCACCTAAATGTATCTTGGTTCCCCAAAAGATGTTGCAGAATGATATGTCCCTGCCAGCTTGGGGGCATTATTAGGCCTTGTGTATACTGCTGCAGCTAAACGTTTAGGGGCAGTTGGGCGTTTTTTTAACTGTCTAACTCTTCTCTATGTTATCTTATCAGTACATGTACACAGGGTCGTTTACAGTCCTTTCTAGGCAGTTGAGTTTACAGGCATTTTTAAGCACCAAACGCATCTAAACACGCCTACCCACTTTTAAACGTGTTTTCGTCTAAAAGCGTTTTTAAAGGCAAAACATTTTTTGATTAATTTTGAGCCTGAAAAATGCTGAAAACACACCCAAAACACAATTTTCACTACGTGTTGCCTGCAAGCTTGATATACCATGTGATATTCCCCTCATCAGCCAATTATGCTGTACAATACACGACTAGGAGTACTTGATGCTGAAGTTGAATAGGAATTTCACTCACACGTCAACAATTGAGAATTGAACCTGATGACCCCCACGTTGAGCTTGAGACCCTAATGTCTGGCTGTTTGCATTTCTTTGTGACCCAACATGTGATAAAGTTTTCCAGCTAGCTAATGAGATTCACACAACTGTCCCCCCCCCCCCCCCCATATTAGCACAGAAATCTGTAAAATACAGATGGTCCTTTTCTTTTTGCCTACAGTTCCAGTACAAAGACAAATCATATGGATTCACAAGCTTTCAGGAGGGTGAATGTTTGCTCCTTCAGCTCGGCTTTATTTCCCAGGAATTGTCACCCCAGCAGACAACGCATCGTCCAAACCCATCCAAGAGGCCTCCTCCAAGCAGCCCCCTGACCCCGCTGTGGAACAAACAGAAAACGAAGAGGCACCGAGACTCCATCCCTCCGAGATGAGACCCAAGTCTGTTCGATCCATATGGGATGGTTGTCTCCCTTTACTCGGACGGTCATACTTTTCGACAGTGTAAATGACTCTTCTACACCTACCTGGATTCTCTGCTCAAACCAACGGAACTAGAGCTTCCACCCCTACCTGATCCATATACCTCTACTCTGTTCATTTGGAGGTGCAACCATTTATGCAAGTTTATCTCCCTTGTGGGCTTGTACTCCACAAGCCAGTGACCAAGATAAAACGATTTGGTGAGGTTGTCCACTTTGGAATTTGCTCCTCCCCCTTCCCAATTCACCTTTCCCAGTACAGTATTCTCCAAGTTGGTACCCAAATGTTTGATCAGAACTCATGACTGTTGTTTTCGGAGCAGGATTTGGCTGGCCAGTCCTGCACTTTAGTCCAAGATGTCCGTTATCTTGGACCCCATGCCTCTCTCACCCATCTACTTCCTTACCCTTTTCCTCCTCGTGTCTGCCTCTTCTTTACCTGCATTCTTATTCTATTCCTTACAGGAGCCTTCACGGAAAGCTTATATAATCTTGACAGCCTTGACGTTGGGCTCGCACAGATCTCCTCAGTTTGGACCTCACCCATCAGTGGTTAGGGTAGGTACCCTACACATATACTCGCACCCCCCTCCATGGCTGACTCCACCCCCTGCAGGTGACTCTCGGGGTTGCTTCCCATAACACTCAGGGCCTGAATTAAGGTTAAGAGGTTAAGAGACACAAGGCTTTTCATAGTTACCATTCTAGGGGCATTGATATAATTCTACTCCAAGAAACCCACTTCCCAAAAAGCTACACTCCCTTCTTCCTACATCGCAATTATCCCACCTTTTATCTTGCTAATGCAGAAGCTAAGAAAAGAGGGGTGGCTATCCTCCTTTCCAAACAGACCTCATTTACACACTCTTAAACCATCAGGGATAGGGAGGGTTGATACATTCTAGTCAAGGGCCACATTGGTGGTGTTTTGTACACCTTTATTTCCTGTTATGCCCCGAATCAAGGCCAAGTACCCTTTTTCTCTTTGATGCTCACCTTCCTCTCTCCTCATTTCGAAGGCAGGGTAATAATGGGAGGCGACTCCAACATCACCTTCAACCACCTCTTAGACAAACAAGCACAAGGTATCCCCCACCTAAAAAGACCCCCCAAACAAAGCCTCTGCATTGCCCGGATCTTACATTCCCTAGGCCTGTTAGACACTTGGAGAGAATTAAACCCTTTGGCAAAAGATTACACACACTTCTCAGCCCCACATAGAACATATGCTAGAATAGACCACATCTTCATCCCCACCTCAGAGATTCACACGGTATCCCATGCCTCTATCCATGCAGTACCGTGATCAGACCACTCATTAGTTACCATTAAAATTGCAGGATCCCCAGCCCCCACAGTACCTCACCAGTGGCGCCTTAATGAAACCATCTTGACCAACCCAGTACACTGTATCATGCTAGAAAAATAACTCTGGGAATTATTATTAATGATACAGCTGACATCTCCCCAAGCTCCCTGTGGGGGGCACATAAAGTGGTAATGAGGGGAAAGCTTATCCAGCTAGCCTCTCGTTTGAAGCCTGAATGGCAGATGGATGTAGCAAACCAAGACAAGGAATTCAAGTCTCTCAGTATGACACATAAATGCAAACCCACACCAGACACTCTGGCTAAACTGGAATAAGCTAGAATAGCCCTAAATTTGGTCTCACCTCCAGCGCAGAAAAACATTTAAGATGGGTGAGTGGCCGGTTCTACCTGCAAGCTGACAAAATTGGTCCGCATCTGGCGACTAAACTTTCCCCTAAACATAGAATCTACTCCTTTCCCAAAGTTAAATCCTTGGCCGGCTCTCTGACTCAGAACCCCAAATGGATTCAAGAAACTGTATCGACCCCTGACCCTGGTAGACAGATTAAAAAGCCACTTTCCCTTTTCTTGGAAAAATACATCCATTCCATATTTAGGTATTCATCTTATGACCAACATCAATTTCCCTATACATACATAATTACCCACCCATGTTTAAAAAATTTGCGGAAGACCTTGCTCAATGGTCACTGTACAAGATGTCTTGGTTGGGAAGCGTGAATGCGATTAAGATGACCCTTTTACCAAGAATTTTATACCTTTTCCGCTCCCTCCTTATCCCTGTCACCAAACTACATATCAACAAGCTTCAGTCACCAATCATTTGTTTTATCTGGGGCAAAACTTGGTACTGCCTCTCCAAAAAAGTCCTCTTTAGACCTAGAATGAAAGGGAGCTTAGGACTACCTAACCTCTGGTGGTACTACCAGGTGACACAACTAAGCCAAATATCTACCATATACTCTAGGTGCCCAAAACCCGACTGGATAGGAATGGAACGGCAAGCGATTCCAAATTACACACTAGATTACTTTCTCTGGAGTCCCCCCAGAAGCCGCCCCCCCCCCCCAATTCTGTCCCCAACACTGTCCCACTCGATAGCTTTATGTGACTCACTATACAAATTAAATTCCATAACATCAGCTTGGCACCCATTGGCTCACATTTTTCACAATAGACAAAGGTCTTTATCGAATTGGGCACTATTTCAACTCAAATGGCACCCTGAAATTAAGCTACTGTGTCTTCAAACTAGAAATGCCCCCCTGGGAAAAAAATTCTATTACCAAATATCCCATTTCCTGAACTCGATATGGAGCCCTCTATCAGTAACCCCATATGAGCAATGGTGCTCCACAGCCATGGATAAAAGAGGGGGTATCTCCCTGATATACTCAGGAGAAAGCGACCTATATGTTGAGCTGGGAACATGACCTTAAGATAGATTGGGACTTAGACACATGGCATTCTGCCCGATCATTTAAAGGGATTCTCAACAATTCCTTGATAGAAGCCAACCTCAAGGTCATGTCCTGCTGGTACCTGGTTCCCACCCGCCTCGCTAAATATTATCCTCAGTCTTCCCCCCTCTGTTTCAGAGGCTGTGGTCACTTAGGCACACTCCTCCACACCTTGTGCGAATGTCCTAGAATCAGGGGCTATTGGAGTAAAATTTTAAATTTCATTTGCAAGACCACTGGGATTGCGGTTAACCAAGACCCTACTATCGCACTCCTCAACTGTTGGATTCCCAAGATTCCTAAATTAGCCCAGACTCTAATTCACTTCATAATTTTAGGGGCCAAACTGACAATCACACGTGCTTGGAAATACCCCTCAGTTTCATACCGTCTAACCAAACAAAAAATCTCCTGGATAATGTCCCAAGAAAAAATCTCCAACATTATCCTAGACACTTTGTAGAAATTCATATGTATCTGGGATCCCTGGGCCCGACATATCGGAGTATCTCTTTAGCTCTAGGGCCGTGGCTTCCCAACATAAGTCCAGCCTGCGTCACACCTAGACCCTACTTCTAGCTCTCTGTGAAGTTTGCTCCCTTTCCCCTTTACCTCTCCTATATGTCTTCTTACCCTCCTGATTTCCAGTTTCGCTTTTCTCTTTATCCTTTTCACCTACTGTCTCTCCTCGTACTCAGTACACCCATAAGCCTCTGCAGGCAAAAAAATCATATTTTTGGCTATTGGTCTTTTTGTTTTTCCTAAAACATAGCCTTGATCAGGTGCAGAATGAATGGTTCATTCTCTACTTTTTATACAGTTTCTAATGTTTAATCAGTTTTAGTCATTCATAGCCCAGGGTTATAAAATCATAAGTTTTTCACTATAATGACTGCTCACTTTTACAATAATTCTCTGAATTATTTGAAAGTAACAGGCCGAACTTCCCGGCTACCCCTGGCACAGTCTGATGCCATATGGGGTGCAGGGGGTGGCTGGAAAGGGAGCTGATAGCCAGTTTTTATATCAGTGTGTTATTCATTGTTATCTTACACTTGTTGATCTCCCATTTACTCTACCACACCTTGTATAAGTGAAAATTTTTAATAAAAACTATTTGAAAATGTAATCCGTCCCGTGTACATGAAGCCTAACGCATATGGAATCCTTTTCTCCTTTCTTAAATCTTTGGGATAAATAAAGGGAAATATATGATAATAACAATAATGGTATTAATGGTGACAGTTACCTTACACCACTCCACACAGGAACCTCCTGTTCCTGAGTGTCCAGCAACTCAGATACAGTAGGAGGCAACTGCAAATAGTCACTTTGCAGCCGGAACAATGCCTCCTTCTAATTTGTATTCACAATGGCCATGGCAGATTTGATCTAATGAGTCCCTGCTTCCGCTTTTCTTCTGGAGAGCAAAACTCAGCCCAGTTCCCTAATCTCTACGTTGTACTATGACATTTGAGGGCAAGGACTAGATTACTCCCATGGGACCTTTACTGTATCCCTAGATATTAGCAGACTTGAATACACTGAATAGCATAGACATATAGCTAGCTAACACTTTGCCTGAGTCTACCTTAAAGAAAAATTTTGCAATTTTACAATGCGGTTGCTATTTTGAGCATGCCCTCATCTTTAAAGGACTAAAGAAATATGGGGCCTGCTACTTGATTACCTTCCTACTTGAAGGCTTTGTTCACATTTAAGTGTATCGGAATTGCAGGCAGAATTGCTCAATTCTGGCTATGATTCCAGAATTGCGGCAAAACACGCAATGCACTTGTGGTGCAATTTTTTGTTAATAGTACCCAAACGTGGTGGTATTTTGCTGCAATTGTAGCCCAACAAAGGTGTGAAAACTGCAGCAAAACACAATAAATGTGTATAGGGCAACCCATTCACATAAATGGGTTGCCCTATGTGTGACATGTAGAATCACATGTAAATTGTGCCAAAAAGTGGGAAAGCATGTTCCTGCTACGTGAAGTGTGAACGGGACCTCATATATTTCTTCAACAATCTGTCAGAATTGGTATATCTCTGGGTCCAGCCAAAGTCGGCAGTGATTTCTTTGTTTCTCCAAAGCTGTAAATGTGCCTGGATTGTGCTATTTTCTCCAAAATTGTAAATGTGCATGGATCATTTTATTGAGTGATTTATAAGGTTAATTTTTATTATATTTTATTTTCATGGTTGTTTTCAAATTCTCATCGAAAATCTTTGTGTTTTTGCATTTCTTGAAATGCATATTTTTACATTTTTCAAATAATATAATATATATATATGCTGGTCCCAGACTGCCTCACCAGTAAGAGGCTTGACAATTGTGGGATCTTAGCAAAAAAGGTGACAATTATTGGAGCTTGGCAATAAAGTCAAAGTTTTAAATGTGGCAGGCAAACCTTTTTATTGGCAAACAGTAAGTCACCTTGCACACAATCTACCATGATGAAATTTTTTGTTAAAGCCTTTAAAAAAGTAGGTGACCATATTTCAGGATCATTTTCCAAGCGAAAAAGTCCCTAATAACCCTCAACATTTATTTATTTTTCTCCCACATCCAACCATAGCCAAAGCAGGCATTCACATAACTCTTGAAATCTTGACTGATTCACTGCAAGAAGGGTGCCTCAATTTGGGATCAGGGTTAGAGTCAAGTTGCTGAAACAGCAAAATGGTCTGTGGTTATAAAGAGGCTGGATTTGGTACACAAGTAGCAGTAGCAGCATGGGAGTGAAGCAGAAGTGTAGTCAGTTTTCATTACGTTGATAGCCAAAGTATCAGATGGAAGTGGAGAATTGTGAAGAGTGGTTAACGACTGCAGACAAAAGTCTGTAGACATGTGCATTCATTTTTGTCCAAATGCATTTTCGTCCGAATTTCAGGTATTTTCGTTATCGTTTTAACAAACGATAACGAAAGTGCAGAATCAGAAAAACGACAGATCCGACATAAACAAATGCTGTGACAACAGTTTGATATAGATAGGAGATTCAACATGACGCTGACAATAACAATCTGTGTCTATTGAACCTGTGGTCTAATGTGCCTAACCTTAACTCTATTCATCCAAGATTATTCTACATAGAGAGAAAAGATTCAACATAAAGGAGAAAAGATTTGACATAGAGAGAAAAGATTCAACATAAAGGAGAAACATAAAGGAGAAAAGATTTGACATAGTGAGAAAAGATTTGACATAGAGAGAAAAGATCGCTGCTGGAATTGGGTGGGGGAAGTAAAATAAAAATACTGATGATGATGAATGTTATTGGCTGATTGTAACCAAAGAGGAGGAGCAGTAAAATAGCTAGAACTAAGTACACACGTACAGCCAACTTACTTTCACTTACGATTGCTAGCAGAGAGAGACACACATACTGAATCATTTCAGAAGACAGTCAATCTTAGCTGGTCCGTTTGTCAGAGAACCTGAATTATTTAGCAATTAAGCATAAGCACAGCAGCAGAACAATAGTGAAGCAAGCTAAGGTTCAACTTAACTTTTTCATAATAATCTGCTGCTATTGTGTTAGTGTTGTGAACTTGATAGTGATGTGATAGCCTCAGAGGCTGCCTGTGTTGTGGGGGGGGGGGGGGGGGGGGGTTATTGTTATAGATTCTATATTATAGATTGAGATTCTATATAGATTCTATATACCCTATCTTGTTACCTGTCTGATCAGTGATCACTATCACCAGTTCATTTTCTGTTTGAACTATATACATTCAACATGAACGACAAAGATTCGACAAAGCAGCAAAAAACATACAAACGTCGAATCTTTGGCTTATGGTGTCTGTCGAAAGTTCTAAGAAGATTCAACGGAGCAGCTAAACTATACGGCGTCGTACAGTTTAGCTGCTCCGTCGCATTTCCTTTGAACATTCGACAGACACCACAAGCCTTCAATGACAGATTCGACCTTAATTAATTTGGATTTTCAGGCGAATGCAATTTTTAACGAAAAACCAAATAAATAAAAATGAATTTCGGGGAGTAACTAAATAAATGTATTTTTCAGATGAAAACGAAATTCGGAAACAAAATATTTCAGTGTGAACATGTCTATACACATGTAGGGCTGAATAAGGACAAGGTGTAGTAGAAGAAACAAGAGCAAGATGCTGACAAAAGCACAATAATCTGGAAAATATAAATGTAGAGTAAAATGATGTCTTAAATAGCAATGTCCTATGTTAAATAACTTTTATAGGTCACATCACTGGGCTCTCCTCCTGCCAGATTTTCTCATTCATTCATTTGTAGGGATCCTTTTAGAAATAGTAGTCACCTGTCTCGGGATGATTGCAAAGCCATGAGTGGAGAAAGCAAGGTGATGGGAGTATATAGTTGACCTGGAGAGGAGAAGAGAAGAAAAAGAAGACAGGTTGAAAAAGTGACTTCTGGCATTTTCCCTGGGAAGAAGAAACACAATGTGAGTATAGAGTTGTAGGATTTACAGTTTGGGTAAGGTAGTCATCCACCAGGTTCCCCTAATAAAACAAGTTATACTCCAGGGTGGAGTTGTGTGGTTAATTCCTGGGACTCTAGGAAATTCCAAAATAATTTAAAAAATAATTACTTTCAAAAGA
This sequence comes from Lithobates sylvaticus, assembly GCA_028564925.1. Classification (NCBI taxonomy): domain Eukaryota; kingdom Metazoa; phylum Chordata; class Amphibia; order Anura; family Ranidae; genus Lithobates; species Lithobates sylvaticus. The sequence continues at coordinate 172,011,055 of CM053036.1, forward strand.
GATTAACTATAAACATTAAATTCTGCTATCATTACCATTGTTATTGCTATTGTCATTAGCAATGTTATCATTGATTTTTCCTATTCTTCTTCAGTAAATATCATATTTTTTTGTGATAACCAATCTCATGGATTGCCAGTGCCCTCTCTGTCTTTTTAGTTGTTGTGGGATTCTGCGGGTTCCTTCTTTGATAGGATGTGTATATGTGCTCTTGTTTCTAAATGTAGGGGGTCCATTATGGATGTTTTAGCATATATAGCTCTGGTTATCCATGTTACTTGTATCCCATGGCCTTCTGTATTCGTGGCCTTCGATTCCCCCCTGTTTGGTCCAGTGTCCGGCTTGCCTTCCCCTAGATTTCACTGGGGTATGGGTTTTTAAACCTTGCATATGACATCCTCTCAAGAACTAGCAGTTATTAAACTGTTAACTGATGTTGTGGTAAGCTGTAGGCTACAATTTTACACCTTGTTCAGAAACTTTGTCAATTATAATGTTACTTATACTGTTAAAAATGCTCTTCAACATTTAAGACAATCTTGCGATGTCCCTGATGAAGCAGCTGTGAACTGTGAAACGCATTGGAATTTATGACTGAGACACAACATTAGCTATGTATTTGTATGGTTTTATAAAAGTTGACGTGTAATTACATGTATTCATTTTTATATGGTAGCTTTGTACTTTTCCACCGATCATTTTAATGTGATCCAATAAACATATAGTTTTATCTAGTTGCGTTGTTACTTGAGTACGGTGCCTTAAATCTCTTCAGCATTAAAGTTAATTTCTCCTTCCTCTCTGCTTGACTTGGGGTGTAATAAGATCCCCTGGGGTTGATTTACTGTGGGCAAACGGGCTGTTCACTGTGCACTTTACAAGGGAATTTGTCCCAGAGCTTAACGCATGTGATAAAGTTTCACTTTGAAAAGAAAACCCAATCACATGCAAGGAAAACCAACATTTTTAGTTGTACAGTGGTGTGAAAAAGTGTTTGCCCCCTTCCTCATTTCCTGTTCCTTTGCATGTTTGTCACACTTAAGTGTTTCGGAACATCAAACCAATTTTAACAATAGTCAAGGACAACACAAGTAAACACAAAATGCAATTTGTAAATGAAGGTGTTTATTATTAAAGGTGAAAAAAAATCCAAACCATCATGGCCCTGTGTGAAAAAGTGATTGCCCCCCTTGTTAAAACATACTATAACTGTGGTTGTCCACACCTGAGTTCAATTTCTCTAGCCACACCCAGGCCTGATTATTGCCACACCTGTTCACAATCAAGGCATCACTTAAATAGGAGCTGCTTGACACAGTAAGGTCCACCAGAAGATCCTTAAAAGCTACACATCATGCCGAGACCCAAAGAAATTCAGGAACAATTGAGAAAGAAAGTAATTGAGATCTATCAGTCTGGAAAGGGTTATAAAGCCATTTCCAAAGCTTTGGGAATCCAGCGAACCACAGTGAGAGCCATTATCCACAAATGGCGAAGACATGGAACAGTGGTGAACCTTCCCAGGAGTGGCCGGCCGCCCAAAATTACCCCAAGAGCGCAGCGACGACTCATCCAAGAGGTCACAAAAGACCCCACAACAACGTCCAAGGAACAGCAAACCTCACTTGCCTCAGTTAAGGTCAGCGTTCATGCCTCCACCATCAGGAAAAGACTGGGCAAAAATGGCCTGCATGGCAGAGTTCCAAGGAGAAAACCACTGCTGAGCAAAAAGAACATCAAAGCTCGTCTCAATTTCTCCACAACACATCTTGATGATCCCCAAGACTTTTGGGACAACATTCTGTGGACCGATGAGACAAAAGTGGAACTCTTTGGAAGGTGTGTGTCCAAGTATATCTGGCGTAGAAGGAACACTGCATTTCAGAAAAAGAACATTATACCAACAGTAAAATATGGTGGTGGTAGTGTGATGGTCTGGGGCTGTTTTGCTGCTTCAGGACCTGGAAGACTTGCCGTGATAAAAGGAACTATGAATTCTGCTGTCTACCAAGAGATCCTGAAGGAAAATGTCTGACCATCTGTTCGTGTACTCAAGCTGAAACGAACTTGGGTTCTGCAGCAGGACAATGATCCTAAACACACCAGCAAGTCCACCACCGAATGGCTGAAGAAAAACAAAATGAAGACTTTGGAGTGGCCTAGCCAAAGTCCAGACCTGAATCCTATTGAGATGTTGTGGTATGACCTTAAAAAGGCCGTTCATGCTCGAAAACCCTCTAATGTAACTGAATTCGGACAATTCTGCAAAGATGAGTGGGCCAAAATTCCTCCAGGACGCTGTAAAAGCCTCATTGCACGTTATCGCAAACGCTTGGTTGCAGTTGTTGCTGCTAAGGGTGGCCCAACCAGTTATTAGGTTTAGGGGGCAATCACTTTTTCACACAGGGCCATGATGGTTTGGATTTTTTTTCACCTTAAATAATAAACACCTTCATTTACAAATTGCATTTTGTGTTTACTTGTGTTGTCCTTGACTATTGTTTAAATTGGTTTGATGTTCCGAAACACTTAAGTGTGACAAACATGCAAAGGAACAGGAAATGAGGAAGGGGGCAAACACTTTTTCACACCACTGTATATGATTGGATGATGGTAGTCATCAGAGCTTCACCTCATTCACTAAAGAAAAGTTAGGGTGGATAAAAGTTATCTTTTAAAGTGGAAGTAAACCTTCCTAACCCTTTTTAGCCAAGGAAGTGGCCATCTTCACCTCTGTTTAATTTTCAACTGTCATGGTGCTGCACACATAATCAATTCTAACACCAGCTATTTATAGGTTTGTCAGTTTAAGGCTGGGTTCACACTGTTCTCCATTTCAGGGGTGAATCAGGCCTGAATTTTTGCCTCAATTCAGACCTGAAATGGAGCCAAAGGTGCACAGGACCCCTGTGCAATTTGTTCCACAGCCCCCTGGAGATGTGTGAAACGGCTCCATTGAGAGCCGGTCACAATCTCCTGTCATGCGCATTGGGGAGACCCGCATCCAATTTGCAGAAGTGTGAACCCAGCCCAAGAGCACAAGCAAATGTGACAGTTAGCGTTCCAGAAATGCTTTTTTTTTAATTGTTAAATCACTTGGTTTTGATTCACTTTAGAGAGGAACTAAAACAGGGGTAGGCAACCTAGGCCCTCCAGCTGTGGTGAATCTACAAATCCCATCATGCCTCTGCCTCTAGCAGTCATGCCTGTGATTCTCAGGGTCTTGCAATGTCTCATGAGACTTGTAGTTTCACCACAGTTGGAGGGCTGAGGTTGCCTACCCCTGAACTAAACCCTCTTATCATTTTAAGCCAAGGGAGCTGCCATCTTAGCCTCTGTTTGATCTGGAACTGCTATGGTGCTGTACTTGTGATCAGTTATGACACAAGCAATAGGATGGTTTGACAGTTTGGTTCAGAGCACAAGCAAATGTGACAGTTAGCATTTCTGACATCCTGGGAATATAACTGTTTTTGAAACCATTTAACCACTTCCCGGCCAGCGCACAATGATGTACATCGGCAGAATGGCACGGACAGGCATAAGGGCGTACAGGTACGTCCCTTTGAATTTGCCACCGTGCCACGGGCATGCCAGTCGGGACCTCCGTGAGACCGATCGTGGGTCACGCGGACCAGATCACCGTGGGGATACCTGCGATCGTCTCACGGGCAGGAAGAACGGGGAGATGCCGATGTAAACAGCATCTCCCCGTTCTGCCAGCAACAAGTGACACTGATCTCTGCTCCCTGTGATTGGAGCAGAGATCAGTGATGTGCAAAACACAGCCACTCCCCCACAGTTAGCAACACGCCCCTAGGACACACTTAGCCCCTACACTGCCACCTCCTGGTTAACCCCTTCACTGCCAGTGTCATTTACACAGGAATCAGTGCATTTGTATAGCACTGATTGCTGTATAAATGACAATGGTCCCAAAAATGTGTCAAAAATGTCTGATGTGTCTGCCATAATTGTCGCAGTCACTATAAAAAACGCTGATCACCGGCATTGCTAGTAAAAAAAAAAAAATTATTAATAAAAATGCCATAAAACTATTCCCTATTTTGTAAACACTATAAGTTTTGCGCAAACCAATCAATAATCACTTATTGCGATTTTTTTTAACAAAAATATGTAGAAGAATACGTATCGGCCTAAATTGAGGAAAAGAAACGTTTTTTTAAATATTTTTGGGGATATTTATTATAGCAAAAAGTAAAAAATAATGTTTTTTTTTTCAAAATTGTCGCTCTTTTTTTGTTTTTGTTTTTTTGGGAAAAAAAGGACGTCAATTTTGTTTGGGAGCCATGCCGCACGACCGCGCAATTGTCAGTTAAAGCAACACAGTGCCGAATCGCAAAAAGTGGTCTGGTCTTAAGCCAGCAAAATGGTCCATTCTGAAAGTGGTTAATCAATTGGGTTAGTTTCACTTTATTCTTTTTGCTGACATTAGATGAAAACCAGGCCAGCATGAATGTTTAAATGACCGGCAGAGGCCACTACATTATGTAGAAATATTAAATGTTTTCTTTATTTAAATTTGTTTTTTGTGAAGCAAGCATAACTTATGACATAACTAATACAGCAGCCAGTGATTTGCATGCTGTATATTCCAAGTACTGCTTCATATAGTCAGCATGGTAAACAATTAAGCAGGTTTTTTGACTCTGTATTGTATGCATGTAAAAAACTATTTTTGTATATCATGGAATACAATCATTTACATTATTAGAAGGATATCTGTACTGTTATATGCTGATGTTTTTCTATTACTTGCTAGCACTGCAGAATCTATTATATAGAATATGTGTAAGCAAATGAATGATCCTTGTAGGGAATATTAGGGTCTAATATGCATTAAGCATTGACATGCATTTCTTTACATTTTCCTACACAATGTAGTCAATTTTGGTAACGTGCCATGAGGGAATCGGGGATAAAACATTAGCATTAGTGTTTTTGCACAGTTTGAACTTATGCATACTGTTGTTTCCATGGAAAATGTATGCTTTATTATTTAGTACAGTATATATATGAATCTTTACACAGCTTCCCTGACTTCCTTATTAATTTTAAGCTGCAACAATAACAGCGTGACAGGAAACAGAACGTAAATTTTTGACTAAATTTTGCAACCTTCCCCTGAAAAGGGGGGAACCAAAAAACCTGTTTCAAAACTTCAGTTAGTAGGTGTGCCATCGAGCGGTCTGGGTAGCGCTCTAGCCATGGCCGCATTCTTGATAGCTTCACTGGGGTCAAGGGCTTTCCCACTAGTGTCCCTGGAAACTGGGGGCGTTACCTGCTGCAGACTTACGAAAACATCTGAAGGCTGGGTGGTTGCCACCACAGTAGGAACACTCATGCTTGTATCTGCAGTTGGACAAAAACTTGCATTGGAACTCATTAAAAGCGAAGCAGAAGCCTTTAACGAAAGGTATTCTGCAAGGCAGAGGGGGCCCTGGGTGTAAATTTTGGCCTCTGTGGTAACATGAGGTTCAGCCATAGACCTACGTCTTTCGATCCCCAACGAAGAGTTGGATGGACCGAAAGCTTCTGTCTGAAGTTTTCGTCATATGTGAACCATGCTGTCCCACCAAAATGGCGGAAAGCCTCTGAAACTATGTCCAGTCTTCAATCAACAGTCAGCGTCTTAAATACTGTAATAGTTTGTATCACATCTATATGAAGAGGAACTGGATGTTAAACAATGTGATGGGGCAGCAAGGTTGAGAGCAGCATGTATTCTTTCACTTTAGCAGGCTGTGTATGACAGACTGTGTGACTGACTGTTCATGAAATACTTTACTACAGAGAAAAGAGCCGCAGCTGCTTTTACATTCTGTCGTGAGAACAGAGTAGCAAGTACATAGGCAGCAGCTATACTGAATGGCATCTTACATTCATTTATATGCACATTCCATGCTACAGCTAGACTTTACATCCCTGGTCACCCTCAAGTATCAAGGCAGCTTAAGAACTACTGCTTGCCTGATTCACTAGCTCTGGATGGTTTGTACAAGAGAAAACTCTGGAAGCATCTCATCTCTATGCCTGTAGCTTTACATAACTTTTGTATACTACCAGACCTGTGATCTCTTACTTTGATACAAAGAAAACACATGCTCTTAAAAGAAAACACATGCTCTTTACTGTGTCTAGAATTCCAAGAGTGGGAAATTCCCATAGTCTGTTTGATTTAAGGACACCGTGTAGTGCTTTGGTGTGGACCGTCTACAGTATAGTATGCATGTGGATGATATTATTGAGTGTTTTTATGCACAACAGCGAATTAAAGCACAACTCCATCTTCCAGTTTCTAAAATCAACAGTATGAGCTTAAGACCAGTTTTCAGCTAGTTTTCCACAAATTTATTTCATTTTTCTCTTAGGCCCCTTTCACACATGCGGACCGTATGTCCGTTTTTCATCCATCCGTTTTTGGATGAAAAACGGACATACATGCATGTCTATGGTGCAGCGGGTGTCAGCGGATGAGCATCCGCTGACGCCCGCTATTGTCCGCCTACGCAATTGTCCGATTCTGCAGACGGAGGAAAACCCTATTTTTTTCATCCGTCTGCAGAGCGGATCGGATGAACACGGACAGACGGTTCGTGTTCATCCGATCCCCATAGGGGAGAGCGAAGAACTGACAGTCCGTTAACATCCGTCTCCGTTAAGGTCCGTTTTTCTGAACGGAAGAAGACCCTATTTTGTCTTTCGTAAAAAAACAGAACGGACGAAAAACGGACGTTAGCGGACGCTCCGTTCACATCCGATCCGCTGACATCCGTTTTTCATCAAAAAAATTCCCATAATTCATGAAAAACTGTTAAAAAAAAAAAAAAAAACGGATAAAAAACGGACATAAATGGATAAAAAACTGACATACTCAACGGATAAAAAAACTGATGAAAAACGGACGTAATCGGATGAAAAACGGACGTAGACGGACGAAAAACGGAAATGAAAATGGATGAAAACTGATGTTTACTGACAACAACTGATGATAAAAAAACGTGACTGAACTGATCTAATGTACGGCCTGCATGTGTGAAAGGGGCCTTAGGGCTCTTTCACACTGACGGACCGTATGTCCGTTTTTCATCCTTCCGTTTTAGGATGAAAAACGGACATACATGTATCCCTATGGGATAGCGGGTGTCAGCGGATGAGCATCCGCTGAAACCCGCTCTCGTCCGTGCCCGCTATGCTCCGTTTCTGCAGACGGAGGAAAACCCCATTTTTTCATCCGTCTGCAGAGCGGATCGGATGACGACGGACTCTACGGTCCGTCGTCACCCGATCTCCCATAGGGGAGAGACGGACCTGTCATCTTCCTGCTCAGCGGAGATCGCTCTGGCGATCCCCGCTGATCAAGCGGCTATCCACGGGGCGGATCAGCACTGATCCGCCCCGTGTGAAAGAGCCCTAAGGGACCACATCATATTTCAGTTTTACCTCTAGTTTACAAAACTTTCAGCTCTACCTTGACCCAGACACAAGCATAATGTCTCATAATAAATTACATCCATTTGGCTTTGGGTGGTAGGTATGTTTAAGTCAATGTGAAAATGTGTTCTGAAATTATTTATATGTATTTATAGTTGTAAACATTCCATAGAAGTCCTTTAAAAGCCATTTTAAATGTTACCAAAAACTGCTGTCAAACTCTCTAAACACCCTGTCTTTTGTCACCAGTATTGCTACACTATGGTATATGTTAAGTTAAAGGGGGTTTCTTTTAAAATGTGATATTGTACTTATAGTTTGACCCTAGTGGAGTGAGTCTGTTTCTGCCTTCCTATTTGTTGCATACTCCAACAGCAGGATCTTCTTACTATAATTCAAGGCTTTGGTCCTCTCCACCTTTGAGTTTGTGGTGCTTGAGGGTGTGCTTTATATAACTTGGAGCCAAGGACATTACTACAAAACACAAGACTCCATAACAAATTTTGTATCAGGTTCACTTACTAATGCTAAAAATGTTGATTGAGGTTGATGTCAAAAATTAGTGCTCACCCATCTGATAATAACTCTTTAAAGGGCATCCATTATCTGTTTTACAATTACAGTTAATCGGTTACCCAGTCTATATTGTAGATGATAATTTGAAAATTCAGTTGCTGCAAGTTTTTTTTTTTGCCACTGTCTGCATTGTGTGTTTGATTATTGTAAATACATACCACAGTTTTTAACATTAAGCAGAGATATTCTGAAGTGGTAAAATTGATATGAGGACTTGAAGCTAAGTTCAAATTATTGATGTATATGTAAACGCAATCATTAAATTCTCTGTTTGCACTGGATCATATTTTACGATCTAAGAAATAAATAATGGCCACTAGATTATGTGTGTGTGTGAGACATCATATTGTTCTATTACAAACCCTCCTAAGCAAGATTGGAGCCTGGTATAATATGTATCTCTGCGCTTGCCTGGTGAATAAATAGGGCACCTCTGAAGAAGTCACGTGACAGTGACGAATGCGCAAAGGGACACTAGATACCGGAAGCGAGGTACGAGCTCGATGCTCGTTTATCCCATGCAATTTTGAGCAACATAAATGTGAGTTTACTGTACTTTACTTGTATTGAATAAAACCTTTTAAAAACGTACTACACTATCGAGACCCTTCCTCTCCTTATCCATTTTTGCGAGACACATACACCTGAACTAGAGCGTACACCCCAGTAAAAGAGACGCCCAAACACCTGGATTTAAAGGGAGCCGCCCGCCATAGGACACAGAAGCCCCATTGAGAACCAGCTAACACATATACACGCTGTTACCTTACAGTGGTAAGGTAAGGGTACATCCATTACTATATTCCACGGAAGATCAGGAACCACCTGCAGCTACTGTTCACAATAACCACCAGCACCGATACCGTTATACCCCACCAGGATTTGTCTCCAGCGCCATAGCAAACCTCACTTTGCCCACACTAGGAAAGGGCTCACCCCCACGGACTGTTCTTGCACTTTTGCATTACTTATTTATTGATTGTATTCAATTTTTTTGGCTATGCTTACCTTTCACACATCCTTATCCACCTAGTTGGTTTATGCATCGATGCAATTTTTATTGCGACTATTCTATGTGTCATATTTTTTAACCACTTGTACTTGACCGCAGCACTTTATGCACGGCCATCACAGATTCACCTTATTTTAATGTGACGCTTGATGCAACTTTATGCGATTTTTATGCGTTTCTATGCAATTATAAGAGACGTCATTTTTATATGATTTTATGTGATTTACCCACATCATTCTCACTTGATACACCTCTGCACACTTCTCACGGATTTATTCTTTGAATATGATGTTTTATGCGATTTCATGCGATTTTATGCAATTTTAAGCTATGTCACGTCCATGCGATTTTATGTGATTTATGCACAAAAATTCACACCTTTCACGGATTTATCTTTTGAATATGATGTTTTATGCGATTTCATGCAATTTTATGCAATTTTAAGCTATGTCACGTTTATGCGATTTTATGTGATTTATGCACAAAAATTCACACCATCCTCTATCTTCTGCATAATCGGCACTTACTTGTGTGCATACCTATTTAATATACCTTAGTTTCTACAGCTTTATTATACAGCGCAGCACTACCTTTTTACCTTACCAAGATTGGAGCCTGTTAAAAGTAATTCAGTTGTTACTTCTTGACTCTGAATTTGATCTAACTGACATATTTTTAAAGGTATATATTAAACATTTGTTTACAATATTTTAATTTCACTATACACATACTAAAAAGGATATTACTCATTGGATCTGCATATATTTTGTCAGTTACAGGGAACTCTGGTTATATTGTTCTTAAAAGTCACCTTTCTAGAGTAATCACTGCTCATTAATTTACTGCCAAGGATGTGGGTGTTAAAGAGGTTAAAAAATCCTTAAAAGTGCTGTGTTTGTAATTCTTGAAGCCCTGACCCCCTTGAGGCAGTGCAAAACTCAATTTGCCTATCTCTACAGTACATGTTTTTCCAAGGTCATTTGGAGAGTTGGGTGAGAAGACTTAAAGGGACACTTATCCAATGCATAATAGTTCTGTAATTAGGCTCTGACTGTGGTAGCAATCTTGAGACTCAAGCACTGCTTAGTTCCAAGACTAATTTAGATTGCCCCAGAATTACCGAACAGCATTTTAGTGATGACTTAGCTGTTTTTCAGTCTATGAAAGTGTTTTAGCTGTTATCTTATGTCAGTAGTCAGCTATTTCTAACAAGGTATGTTATAGTATTGGCTGTTGTCTGGTAATGCATTTATACATGCATTTTAACTTACCCACCATTAACTTTTTAGCATTTTAACTTTTAACAGAGTTTCACAAAATTACTTTACAATTCCTGATGCAGAGATCTGACGGACATTTTATTGGAAATATACAGTATGTTTATGTCTGTAGCCCTCCTCTCTAAACCCTTACTTAAAGTGCTATACGGTATATCATATTTAGGTAAGTATTTTAAAATAAATGTATGTAAGGGGGGACTCTGTGCTTAGGTGTAATTATATGCAAAAAGATAAATGTGAAAAGATATGGGAAAAAATAGCAGCTAGCACCACAGGTCACAGGAATGAAAAATATTATAAATATGTGCAACGCTTAAAAACAACCAATAATATATGCATTTATGTAAAAGAATAGTTTTAATCAAATCACCACTATATGATAACAGTAAAAAAAGGTCCAAATAATGAAGAAAAATTCTAAGGAAAGTGTATTAAAACAGTCCACCACAACAAGTGTGTGTATCAGTAATTAGTCCAAAATTACACGTGATAAGTCCTCTCAAAAAATTCTTCCATTAACCAAGAAAAACAGGAAGCACTTCTCGCAAACTGCAAACCAGACTTCTTATGGCTTTCTTTCAACAATGACTTTATTTTTGCCATTCTTCCAAGGCCAGATTTGTGGAGTGCATGACTAATAGTTGTCCTGTGGACAGATTCTCCCACCTGAGCTGTGGCTCTCTGCAGCTCCTCCAGAGTTACCATGGGCCTCATGGCTGCTTCTCGGATTATTGCGCTCCATGCCCAGCCTGTCAGTTTAGGTGGATGGCCATGTCTTGGTAGGTTTTTAGTTGTGCCATACTCTTTATATATTCGGATGATGGATTAAACAGCGCTTCATGAGATGTTCAAAGCTTGGTATATTTTTTGATAACTTAACCCAGCTTTAAGCATCTCCACAACTTTATTCCTGACCGGTCTGGTGTGTTCCTTGGCCTTCATGATACTGTTTGTTCACTAAGGTTCTCCAACAAACCTCTGAGGGCATTGTGGGGCAGCTGTATCTATACTGAGATTAAATTACACAGTGAACTCTATTTACTAATTAGGTGACTTCTGAAGACAATTGGTTCTACTAGATATTAGTTTGGGGTATCAGAGTAAAGGGGGCTGAATACAAATGCACACCACACTTTTCACATTTTCATTTATAAAAAATGTTGAAAAAAATTATAATTTTCCTTCCACTTCACAATTATGTGCCACTTTGTGTTGGTCTATCACATCAAATACCAATAAAAAATTTTTTTTAATTTTTGGTCGTAACATGAAAAAATGTGGAAAATTTCAAGGCATATGAATACTTTTTTAAGGCACTGTAGATGGAAAGGATGCATCACTTTCAATAAAACAGAGATGTCTGGCAGATTTACTATATGAGAGATGAACAGTACAACCATTGTGTAGAATTAGTGAGCAGCAATCAGAGTGTGCACTAACGTGTAATAACCTAATATGGCTATCCCTTTCACATGTATAAATAAAAGCCATGGATTAACACAAGGTTTGTAAAACACTAACATACAATGGTAGTAATTAAATTAGGCCAATCAGATCACTTTCAAACATATATACTTAAATAAAAAATAAAAATGTTATAGAAAAAGACAATAGTTTCCCTTTAACCAAATAAATAACAAAGCTTCAAACCAAATGTTCTTTTAAAATGTTTTTATTTTTTACTTTCTATAGTAAGTAGACAGATAATTGGCTTCCATTTCATTTTACATGTTAAAGAACAAATAACAAATGTATATGTAAAAAATAATAGATTTATTTGGCATTTGCATATTGAGTTCTAGTCCTTCTGTTCTCCACGAGTTTCATACTCCATGGCAATATTTGGCGAGTCAATGTTTGGGATAGCTGGCACTGCACACACAGCAACATATTGTGGAGCACTGGTGGGTTTAAATATTCCTTTTAGATGGTCTTCCTCTTAAATATTGTGGACGTTAAGATATTGTAATTCAATACCTAACAGATGGAAATTATTCTGGTAGGCCTCCCAAATGTTTACAAAGATACTGCTCAAAAATCCACTTATTGTGCTGTAGTTTCCAATATTTGCTTATATTTTAATTCTAATGAGTGCCTTAGCATTACAAAACCTGGTGTGATGGGAATTGATCATACTCGCCTGCCAGTTTTATGTTTGGATGTTAAGATAGCCAGATGTTTCAGTCTGAAAGAGAAATACTAGGGTGAAATATCTCCTCCCTACCTGTCTATTCTTGTTCAATTTACTTCAATTTACTTGTATTGCCTTGCATTTTATTGTGATCTATTCATAATTATTTTCAGAATTTATTTCTATGACGTCCTGTAGATCATTGTGTGCTCTTTACTATCAGTATTTATTTGTTAAGGACAAGATCTCTCTGTCTGGATTGGCTTGCAATTTAACTGGAAAGGGAGCACTAGAAACTATGGATAAGTGATAAGACAGTGGCTGTGGAAGATATGAGTTGTTTGTTTGGTTATAAAATGAAGAGGGAGAAGAGTAGGACATTTTGAAGAAGCTGGTTTTGGAGGACTGTTTAAATGTGTGAGAGCAAATATACTGCAACAGGACAAGGAAAAGGAATTTAAGAGGCTGGAAGCAGCTTACCATATACAGTATATACAATAATGAGCATTTATTTTATAATTTGGTATATTTTTATTTTTTGTACAAATCCTGTTTGGGAATGAACATCAAATGCTAGTGCACATGCTCAGGAAGTTTTAAAAAGTTGTATATTCTGCATACCTTGCCATTGGGGCTTACACTGTTTATCATACCAGGCAATGAAGACTTAACGCCATTGAATGCTGATGCAAAGTCTGTGCTCCTCTTTTCCTGATGACATGTAAAGTAAATTGAGAATGCCACAAAACAGCACTGCATACTGTGGTATAAATCTGTCAGGAATGTGTTTTGCCAGTTGTTACTGTTTTTCTGAAATAGATTGTTTTAATTTGTTTTTCCCTGAAGATTTACTGTAATACATCGTGGACCAAACTAACCTTTTTGCAGAGCAATATATTGCCAGCAACCCCTAGTAAGAGGGCCAGGTATGGATTGAAACTCAACAAACTTTGTGAAAGAGCCACAGAATATGTACATGCCTTCTGCATTTATGAAGGCAAAGACTCCCAGCTCCAGCATCCTGAGTGCTCAACCTATATTGGAACATATGGAAAAATTGTCTGGCACCTGACATTCCCACTATTCAAAAAAGGTTATCATATTTACGTAGACAATTATTATACCAGTCTGCCCCTTTTCCACCACCTGTACTGTGAAAAAAACCTTGGCCTGTGGTACCACCAGAAAAAACAAGAAGGGCTTTCCACAAAATTTAGTGACAACAAGGCTACAAAGGGGGGAATCAGCAAGTCTGAGGAATAAGGAAGTGTTGGCCAAGAAGTGGCGGGATAAGAGAGATGTGTACATCTACGATTATACTCAGTTCATTGGGTGGTGGATTTAAATGACCAGATGCTACAGCCCTATTTATAAACTAGAAAGTTCCTTTGCTGGTATAAAAAAGTTGAATTTTTTCTTTTCCATTTGGCCATGTATATAGCGTGCCTATCTATCAAAAGTCAAGAGCACACTTTTCACATATTCATTTGTAAAGAATGTTGAAAAAAAATTATAATTTTCCTTCCACTTCACAATTATGTGCCACTTTGTGTTGGTCTATCACATAAAATACCAATAAAAAAACATGTATAATGCGTACCTCATCTATCAAAAGTCAAGAGAAACACCCAGCAACTTCCTTCCGCAACATTTTCCAGAAAACATTCCACGCACAGAATGGTTAATCGACCATGTTTTTTGCCTGACTTATCTTTTGCCCTGCTACTGTAGTGGTGGGATGCAAGATAACACAGGGGTCTCACATATGTGACGGTCTTCTGAATAGTGTTCTGAGTAAAGAAAAACTGTTTTTGTTTTTCTCTGAGTTTTGTAATTCCCAGAACAGCATCTGAAGACCAGTTGCTTCAAAGAGATTTTGAGTGGGAAGAAGCCTCTACCCCGTCCCCATTCTTTCCTTACCGAGGCCCTAAGCTTGATGTTCCTGTCAGCTGCCTGTAATGACCCAGGACATAATGGACCATGTTCCTTCCTGCTACCTGGATCAATACTTTGGCTATACTGACAGTATCTCTGCCTAATATCTGTACTGACTGGACAGTATTCCTGCCAGCTGCCTGAACAATTCCTTTTGCCGCTACTGGCCACATCCCTGCATGCTACCTGGACCAATGCTTTGACTATGCTGACAGTATCTCTTCTTGCTGTATGTACTGATGCTCTCCTCTGTCGACCACTGCACTACTAAAACCACAGGTAATCTTTTGTTTACCCTTTTCTCAGCAGAATGTATTTTGGGGAGTAATTGGTATGTACATGCTATGTGTTAGAAATATGAAGGGCCTTCAAAAATGCAATAGATTGTCAGGAAATTATATGTGTAATTTATGTCCCTAGAACACCTGATGGTGCTCCTTGGATGTTGGGCCACTCTTTGTGTGAAAAAGTCTCACACATGTGGTATCGCCATACTCAGGAGAAGTAGCAGAATGTATTTTGGGTTGTAATTCCTGCTACGTCAATGATGTGTTTTTGAAATATCTTAAATTGACAATTTTGTTTTAAAAGAAATGCGTTTTAATTTTCTTTCCACATTTTCCAAAAACTTGTGGAAAAAAATGGCGAGTTCAAAAGACTTATTATGCCTCATAGAATATATGTTGGGGTGTTTGCTTACCAAAAATGGGGTCATTTTGTGGGCATTTCCATTGTCCTGGTGCTCTAGGGCCTTCAAAAGTGTGATAGGTAGTTAGGAAATAAGATGTATAATTTATGTCCCTAGAACACCTGGAGGAGCTACTTGGGATGTTGGGCCTCTGAAATGGGGCCAGGCTGTGAAAAAGTCTCACACATGTGGTATCACCATACTCAAAATGTGCTTTATGTAATTGCAAGTATGTCTATGCCGTGTTTGAGAAAAAGATTGTTAATATGACAATTTTGTGCAAATAAAAAATAATTTCTTAATTTTCTCAAGAATTGTGAGAAAAAATTACTTATAAAAACTTTTGTGCTGTCCTGACATTTTAGGGCCTCAAGAAATGAGATAGAAGGTCGGATAAACAGTCAGTACATCCACATGCTGTTGATCAACAGGATTGATCAATTTTCAATAGTAGCTAGTAGACGCTATAAATTTCACATAGACTAAATAATATACACTAATTAGCCATAACCCCCACCTTGAATAACACCCCTCAAGATTTGAATGCAGATCTCCATTGTATCCCTTAGAACTGAGTTTTCCCATCCCAACCTGTCCAATTGGATCAAAGGAGATGGCCTGTGCTAATCCTACCTTAAAGTAGTGTTTCCCCACAAAAAAAATGATTAAAATTCCTAAAAAAAAAACAAAAAACATTTGGAAAACATTTTTTTTAACTCACCTCTAAATGCCTGTTGCTAGGGGGTACCGCGTAGTCTGCCTCCTTCAGTGCCTGGGCTGGTGACATCACTTCCCCTCGGCGCAGGAAGGGCTCCCTCCCTCCTGTCATTCATCTGGGACACGTGACAGGTCCCAGATGACTGTGCGGCCAATCACGGCACGTGAGCAGAGCGGAGAGGGCAATGAGCGGAGCTTCGACCCCCCGCATTGCTGGACCCTTGAACAGGTAAGTGTCCGATTATTAAAAGTCAGCACAGTATTTGTAGCTGCTGACTTTTAATATTTTTTTTCAGATGGAAACTCCTCTTCAATATCAGGTCATACATAGATCGAAATTCTGTCAGTATGGGCCCTTGTATGGGCTAGCTGGTTGTATACAAGTTGATCTATCGATTGACTTGTGAACCAGCAGCCTGTCAGGTTTCTCCTGAATGATCATTGCAGCTGGCTATAGCCAGAAAAACTGATCATTGTATTCTGCTCACTGGGAAGGCTACCCACTGAAAAAAAATACAGTAGCTCAGGGGGAACAATTGCCTAAAAACAGTGAATAGTGAGTGATAGACATGTGCACAACCAAAAAATGTGTTTATTTTCGTTTCGTTTTTTTCGTTTCCGAAAAAAATCTTTTTTTTTCGTTTCGTTTTTTTCGTTTCCGTTGATTTGTAACGATTCGTACATTCGTAAGTCGTCGGTGTTCGGATTCGTAACAATTCGTACATTCGTAAGTCGTCGGTGTTTGTATTCGTAACGATTCATACATTCGTAAGAGTTATTTTTTCGTTGATTCGTTTTTTCGTTTAATTTAATTTAATTTTCGGACGCATTCGTATTTATTCGTACATTCGTAACATTCGTAACATTCATAGATTCGTAATCGGAGCATAATTCATAATTTTATGTAATGTGTATGCTATTATTACATTTTAATAATTTATGAATCCAAAAAAAAAGTTACGAATCCAAAAAAAAAAAGTTACGAATCCAAAAAAAAAGATACGAATGTACGAATTTTTTTAGTCAATAGAGACACGGAAAATTACAAATCGGAAATTTTTTTTAAAAAAAGTTACGAATCGAAAAAAAAAGTTACGAATCGAAAAAAAAAGTTCGATTCGAATGATTCGTTAATCGGATTTGTACGATTCGAACGATTCGTTATTCGGATTCGTACAATTCGAACGATTTGTTCATTCGTACGAAAACGAACGAACGAAAATAACAAGAAAAACGAAACGAATTGCACATGTCTAGTGAGTGACAATGTGAAAAGAAAGTTCCACTATTCACAGTTTTCACATTGTTTTTTTTCCCCCCTCTATATGTGGTATCTATTAACTTCATCACTTTACATTACTGCTTAAAGGCTTTTGCCTGTTCATCACTTTTAATTATTATCACATTGATTCCCCTGGATGTACTCACCAGGAGGTTCTTTTAAAATTTGAGAACCCCTGCCCCATATCACTCACATTTATTTCTTTAAATGTGCACCTTAGGATTTTTTATGTTTCTACTACTCCTTGGCCCCAGTGTCTGTTTTTATGGAGTTTTTTGTATCCCCAGTTTTCAGAGACACTGTCGCCCAATTCCCATGAGACATCTGGGACTCTTCAGTGATTGGCCTAGTTTTTTCTCCCCCCTCCTCCATAACTCCCGGAGGAGACAGTGAGGACCAGCTGGCATCACCTATATGTTTTTACGCTTGTGAGGAGTTATGCAATTAATTGTACTATGAGGATTCCAATTCAGTAAGGATAGATTTTGGACATTTTGTTTAAATTGTAAGTATTTTTTGCATTAGCATTCCCACGATTATTTTTAATAACCGTATGTGTCTCTTGCCCTTGGGCACTTTTGTTTTGTATTTCAGTATACCAACATTGACCGAGACACATTCATGCCTTACACACACTTGCCATCATGTGTGACTAAAGCCCCATACACACGCTCGGATTATCCGAGGACCAGGTCCGTCGGATCATGTCCGTCGTACTTTGTCCGATGTTGGTTTTGCGTACACACGGTCGGACAACGTTGTCGGAATTTCCGGTCTGCAAGAACGTTGTGACGTAAGTCGTCTTCCACGAGACTAGAAAAGGGAAGTTCGGCACCACGTCCTGCACCCGTTGGGCTCCTTCTGCTGATCCCGTGTTTATCGCGAGTTAGTCGAACTTTGGGGACTTACAATTCGCGCTTCTCAGTTTTCTGACTCAGATCGTTACTGCTCTTCAGTTTGTGCTTGTCGTGCATATCTGTTTATTAGTGCGTGTAGTCAGTTTGCATTTGTTGGTCATTGCGGCCTATATCTTGATATAGGACGCTTTGATTTTCACTGCTTATTGTCTGCTCGTTTCTGGTATTCATTTCGTTCTTTCAGGCCTTGCTGTTTATCGGTGCTTTCTGTTTGTCCGTTCTAACCAGCCGACCATTTGTGAGCGATGTTTCCCGTACGTACTCGTCGCCGAGTTCGTGCTGTACGCGGAATTGGTGTCGGGCTTTTAGCTTTGACCCAAGACCCGTCCATGAACAGAGTGATGAGGAGTATGTGGACCAAGAATTGGTTGCTTCAGCGTAATCAGTTCTCGCACATGCCTTTGCTTCGTGAGATCCGGGAGAATAATCCTGATGATTTCAGGAACCCCGTTTTTCACCGTCTTTTGGCTTTGCTGACCCCTTTTATCAGCCGGCAGGATACCTGCATGAGACAAGCCATCACTCCGGAGCAGAGGCTTGTTGCTACGTTGAGGTACTAGGCGACAGGGAGAAGCCTTCAGGATTTGAAGTTCTCCTCAGGTATCTCTCCCCAGGCCCTGGGAATCATTATTCCAGAGACCTGTTCTGCCATCATCGAGGTCCTGCAGGAGGACTATATTAAGGTAACATTTCTCCTTTACTATTCCCTTCTATGTATGCTCTGTTTGCTAATGTCTTCTATTTTTGACCTCCTTCCCTAATTACCATGATTGCAATATGCTCTAATATGCTGTGCCCCTTTTCTCCTTCATGCATTTTTCCCTTCACTTACCTCCCCAGCATGCTCTTCTGGCCCAATAGACACCTATGGCCTAGTCACTTAAGCAATGTATTTTGTCTGCTGCATAGTATTATTTTCCCCCAAACACCCCCTAAAATATGCACAAATGTTTGCTGTGTGTTTTACTTCATGTAGAGCCCCTTTTTTTCCCCTTTTTGTTGGTGGGGGGGGGGGTGCCAAACTCATTATGAACCCCCTCCCCCAACTGCTCTGTCAGATGGTACCAATCCTCTATCTGCTGGCTTTCCAAAGGTCAATACACACTATATACCTACCTCTTTATAGTGGGCATCTTTAGGGATGAATTCAGCAAAGCATGTAGTGCAAGGGGCTGGCTCCATACTTTCCATTTCCTCTTTTTTTGTGTTCTTTCCCTCCTATTAGCTTGCTAGGTAATTTCAGAATGTCCAATTGTGCGTTCCTTTTTTTTGGGGTGGGGGGTGGGGTGGGGATTTGGAATGTTATTTTATCTTTCCTGTGGGCTGCCAATAGTGTTAAGTAAGGAGGATCTGGCCAAACTAGCACACATTATTGAGCCATTTGGCAATCAATGAAGTGCAGAGGGTTACCTGTCCACCCCCCCAAACCCCTAGTTATTGTCAATGGCCCATCAGAAGTGGGGGGATTGATGGGGGGTGAGTAATCTGCTAGGGGGACCCTCTACTTTGCGTTGCAAATACTTTCCAGCTTAAAATGTAAAAGTCTGCTCTTGTTCCAAGATGTTAGTGTCTAATCTGCTTGCAATGTTTATGTGCAAAGTGACTAATTTTTTTTTTCTTGTTTGACTCCACAGTTCCCTTCCACGCCACAGGAATGGCAGACTGTGGCCTTCCACTTTGCCAGCCATTGGGACTTTCCTAACTGCGGAGGTGCAATTGATGGGAAACACGTCCGCATCGTCCCACCCCCCAACTCGGGGTCATACTATTATAATTACAAGGGGTTTAATAGTGTAGTGATGTTGGCGGTGGTGTCGGCGACATACGAGTTTTTGTATGTGGACGTGGGGATGAACGGCCGGATCTCGGATGGTGGTGCCATTGCGCACACGGAGTTCTACTGGCGTCTCCAAAGTGGCAGTCTGTGCTTGCCACCTCCAGAGGAGAATGCTGAAGGACTCCCCTTTCGTCTTTGTCGCAGATGAAGCGTTTGCCTTGACTCCCCATCTGATGAGGCCCTTCCCGATGAGGACCCTCACCCCAGACCAGAGGGTCTTCAATTACAGGCTGTTCGAGAGCCCGCAGAGTGGTGGAGAACACCTTCGGGATCCTGGCCAGCCGCTTCCGCCTGTTTTTGACGGCTATTAACTTGGCGGAATACAAACTGAACCACATAGTTCTTGCCTGTTGCATATTGTACAACTTTTTGAAAAGACACAACACCAACTATGTGGTGCCCATTGGCCCAGATGTGGAGGGCCCTTCCAATGCCAACCTCACAGCCCTTCAAGCGGCACGTCCAGGCTTGCCCCCTCTAAATGCCGGCGAGGTCCGCGAGCAATATATGGAGTACTTTGTGGGTAGGGGGGCCATTGCTCTGCCTGACGATGTGTGAGAGGCATTTTTAAATAAATATATTTTTTTACCAAACCTATGTTTTCTTGTCATTTCCATATTCTAGCTTATTTGAGATATACATTTTTGCCCTTTAGCTTCAACAGTGGGAATGCACTTTCTGGGCAAAAGGAGGTAACAGTCTCTTCTTCCCAAAAAGATTCTTCTCATGTTGTGTGTTTGATACCTAATCTTTTGTCTAGAGAAGGTTTGTAGTGCATAACTGACACCCAAAATACTCATTTTCATCACCATGACAGAAATGTGTGTATTCCCAAAAATGGTGTGCTACGTGTTTTCGTACAAATCACTGTGGGTGTCATTTACATCAGTCAAATCTACTATGCTCTACAAGTGCAGTGCAAAAGTGCCCTGGAAAAGAAACTTGCAGTGCAAACTGGACTTGCCTTTAGTAAATAACACCCATTGCCCCCCAAATCCTTTACATTTGACATACATTATGCTTTTGTGTTTTTAAATAAGGAAGCCACACATTTAGAAAATTAAAAAAGTTTACTTGCAACACATTCACAAGTGCGTTTACAAACTTCTTGGCAAAACTGACAAGATCTTGGTTCTTGACAACATTGTTTACAAACATTCCGCATTTGGTAAAACCAGGCATGGAGCAAAACAGAACATAGGAACTAGGAAAGTTCAACTTTCTAAAGTGAAGACAAGATCAGACATGACTATATGTTCAAAGTGTGTTTGATCTTGCCTTCATCACATGGGGGGTCACCCCTGGAAACTAGAAATTTAGAACATGCACACAATTTGGGTCTGAAAATGGACATTAGATGGTAAAACACATGCCTAGAATCTTCAAAAGTGCCATTTTCCATCATAGGGATGAATGGACGTTTTTTGGGGGTGCAACCGCTTCACCACAACCACTTTAGTAGTTCGTAAAGTGGTTGCACCCCCAAAAAAACGTTGTCATTCATCCACCATGATGGGAGCTAGCACATGTGGACACAATGTGTGCATGTTCCAAATTTCACACAGTTCTTAAGTTGCAAATGTGTTCAGAAACAGCCACAAATGTGTGTTACTTGGTGCGTTTTCTGATTTTTCCTAAAACATCAATGATGTTCTTCAATTTTTGTTGAACATCATTGATGTTTTGCTTTATGTCATCTAGATCTCGATTGCAGACCATTATCTCCCCGATGAGTACGTGGGCACTCTCTGTGGTAAAGTGCGATTCTTCTTCCACAACATCCACGTCACCTAAAAACAACCAAAAAAAACAAAAATGTGTGTGGGAAATGAGGCAGGCATACATTGATTAGCTTACCAGTAGCTGTGTTCTCCCACACTCACCTGTTGTGGTGACAAGTTCTCCAATTTCTATGATCTCTCCTTCCTCCTCCTCCTCTGCTTCTGGTCTTTCCCCTTCTTTGGGAGGTGTTGGTTTTGTGGTTTCCTCAGACGTCCCGAGTTTTTGCTCCCCTATGAGAATGTACAAAAGGAAGATTTAGCAACACAATCTATTGAGGGCAGAAATAGGAAATGACAAACATTGCTTGAAAGTGAGGGACAATATTTTTGGTTGGCCAGTTACAAATGACAACAACATGAATGTAGTCACTTTGTAAAGGTGCTAAACTTACTAGCTTTTTGGTAGAAGTTTGTCTGATGGAGACCCCCCTCTAGTATCCACTGGAGCACATGTGTGGAAAAGCATAATAAAAAGGGGGTTTGGGTGTCCCAGCACTAGTGCTCTAGAGTCCAGATGGGTAAACAGCTACTGGGTGACCTCTCCTTTACATTGAATTAATTGGCTTTACATTCTTGATGACATCTCTAGTGAGAACAAACTTCCTTTCCCCAAAAAAAACACCAAACATCGTATTATAAGTGGCCGAACGATCGAGGTTGAGTACGATCGAATGGACACACAGACGAACATGACAGTGGCAGAAAGATCGAGGTTGAGTACGATCGAATGCACAGACGAACATGAAAGTGGCCATTTTCTAATGTACAACTTTGTAAAAATACAAACACATGGAGCAGTATGCAAGCCAAAAATCAAACACAAAACACAACTACTTACTTTTTTGAAGAACTCGCTTGATCTTTCTGTACTGATCGGGCTCCCTCAGTTGCAGGTCTGACCAGTGTTTCCTCAGTTGCTCCTTGGATCGTTGTACCCCAAAATGATTGTACAGCCTCCTCACAACTTTAGACATGATCTTGGCCTTGCGGACATTGGGGTTGAGGTAAGGCCCATACTTCCCATCATAGTCGCTCCTCTTTAATATGTCCACCATCTCCAACATTTCTCCAAATGACATATTGGAGGCCTTGAATTTCAGGCTCCGGGATCGGGACGTTTCTGCCTCCGGCCTTTCCTCGTCCTCCTCCTCGTTGCTGCAATATTTCGGGCGCACCTGCTGTGTCCCCGCCATGTGCTCTCCCCACTGCGCCGTAAAGAGAAGGGGTGGGGAATAGACGAGAAAGATCGTCAGGGGCGGGCGGAGTTTCACGTATGCGCACTGTATATAAAACGTCACACGCCTGTGTCGTAGCCACGATCTGTGAGACGAGGTGAGAGAAAGCTCACGCACGAGATGATCGCTATAACGAAGGTACAATTTGACGTTGGTACATAACTAGCCTAGACTGATTAGACCTTGAGGCTTCTTTATGGAGAAGATTAGGAGAGTTTTGCCTGACATTATTTATAGTGTTTTGTGTGGTGTTGTGTCTTGCAGAGATTATGGACAGCTTCAACGATGTGAGTTTTCTCCCCCTCTTCATTGATAAATATAGGGAAATGCCCCTATTATGGCAGGCGAAACACCGAGATTACAGCAACAGACCAAAGAGGTACACAGCCATGAAGAAACTTGTGGCATTTGTAAAGCCAAGGTTCCCCACGGCAACCGTGGAGAAGTTAAGACTAAAAATTGGCAGCCTGAGGAGTACCTATTTCAGGGAGCGCAATAAGGTCCTGAAGTCCCAAACATCTGGAGCTGGAACAGCAGAGGTCTATGTTCCCACGCTCTGGTACTATGAGAGGCTCCACTTTCTCAAAGACCAGGCTAATGTCAGGAAGTCACTCTCGACTCTTCCTTGCACGCGTCCTTCCATGCACGCCACCCCTGATGAGGCTTCAGAGGAGCAACCTGGGCCTTCCAGTCTGGAAGATGTGGAGGAGCCCAGCTTGTGGCAGGTATAGTAGTTTTGTAACCATTTTTGGGAATAATGAATGATGCTCACTTAATTCAGGATCCCCAATTGCTTAGTTCCAAACGTGATTGACATATCAACTGACAGTAGTGTTGGAGACATTTGGGGCAAGAATATAAACTGCAGGGCTGAGAATTGTATGGTTTTCTATTTGTAAACATTTTGCAACAGTCACTAGCTGAAAATTGTGTGTGTTTGATGAACAAATAACTCAAACTATGTCCCTTTTTCATACACAGGAAGACCTCAGCCAGGAGGTGGCTGTGGAATGTGGCAGTCAGGAGGAGGCAGGGGTTATTGGCAGCCAAGAGGTGGGTAGTGGCAGCCAACAGGGGGGTAGGCGTAGGAGCCTGACTGTCTCCCAAGTCCCTCCCCTCCGCCTTCCCTACAGAAGGGCGAGAAGGATGGGGGAGGTGGGAGAGTCAGCGCTCCAGCTGATCAGAGATGCTTCAGCCTCCCTATATGCCACACCCACCTACGAGGAGGCCTTTGCCTCCTTGGTTGCCACAAAAATGAAGGGTATGGAGGTGGGGCAACGCAGCATGTGTGAGGGGGTCATCCTCAAGGTCCTAAATAAGGGTATGGCTGAGGAGATGACCCCACTCACACATGTTTGTGATAGTGACCATGCTCCGCCTCCTCCTCCTTCTGCCACCCCACCAGCACCACAGCCACAGCATGCAAGGAAGCGTGGAAGGAAGACCTGAGAGTGACGACCTGGATTCAGTCTGGTCTGAGAGAAGATGGAGCCTCTCGTAGTACCAGAGCCTGGGGACCTAGATGGCATCTGCTGCAGTTCCGGATGTTTTGGACTTCAGGACCAGATAGCACTCCCTTATTATTTAGATAGGTACTCCTCAGGCCCCCAATTTTAGACGCTTCAAAAATGATGTTTGCCGTGGGGGTCCAAGGCTTTGCAAATTCCCCAAGTTTCTTCATCGCTGCGTTCCTCTTTGGTTTGTTGCTGAGACCTAAATAAAGGTATTTTTGATGTGTTTTACTCTTCTACAATGACAGTTTATTTGTGAGTAGGCAGGTACATTTCACTAATCATAAAGTATAATTAACAAGGGGCACCAACAACAAACAAACTCCTAGTAAATTTAAGCAACAAATACAAATGTTAATAATGTTGTTTTGCTAAGTTGAGACACACAACCCCCCTCAAAAAAATAAATAAATGATCCTTAAAATATGTATTCCAAACAAAATACAAAAATGAGAAATCATCCAAAAAATATAACAAAGATTCTTTTACGATCTGAGGAAAAATAAACATCTAGTCTAGAAATCCTGAAAACGAATAAAGAACTAAGTTTGGGAGAAGTGCGGGTGAATAGGAGCAGCTAAAACATGTCATTCTTCTTGCATTGTAAAGACTTGAAGTGATTGTAGCCGCATTGTAAAGAAAAAGAGAATGCGCTGCATTAAAGACATTTTAACATTGCAGCATGACGAATGTGCTGTGTCGATTAGGAAAGGTAGTTTTACCTGACCGAGCGCTTCCGTCACAGAATTTCTTCTGAGCATGCGTAGCACTTTGTCCGTCGGACTACGCTACACACGATCGGATTTGGTGTGATCGGACTTTGTTGTCAAAAAATCTATCCAGCAGGAGATAGAACTTTGTCCATCGGACAATCCGATGGAAACTGTCCGATGGTGCTTACACACGGTCGGAATTTCCGACAACATTGTCCGATAGGACAGAATCCATCGGAAAATCCGACCGTGTGTATGGGGCTTAAGACATTCTTAAATTCTCTTCTAGTATCTATCTGTCTAGTATCAACAGGACTCGCTGGAAATAATAATAGAACATACTATCACCCACACATTACTCAAAGTGGAAATCCAAACTATACCTGACTAATCTTAAAAATGCTCCCTCCACCCTCTTAAAACCAATTCTGATTAACCTGTGTAGGAAAAATGTATATACTTAGCTATTTTTTGGCTGCTCCAGTCCAGTCACATGATGCAGTACCCCTGGGTCAGCCAGCAGTGGCTGCAGCGAAGAGAAGAGAGCACTGGCAATGGATGAGCCAAAGGAGCCTATGGGTAACATCCCTACTCCCAGGCATTACCAACTGTTGTTGAGCGTTCTTTCATCTCCCCTACAGCCGCTGCTGGCTGACACAAGGGAGATCATGTGAGAGGCCTGAAAATATCAAGTAGATACATCTTTCTCACACAGGTTAGCCAGCATATGTGTTAGGAGGTCAGCATGAGCATGAGCAGTTTTAGGATTAGTTAGGTATAGTTTGGAATTCCATTTTAAAAACAAACTGTAAGGTGCCAAAACCAAAAGTGGACATAATATAACGCATATTAAATCAATGAGCAAAAAGCATGTCCTGCTGTCTTGTTCTGGGATTTTCTGGGGTGTATGACTGTGATGTAGACAAAACATATTTACAAATGTTATTCTTAGCATTATTTACCAACTATGCAGAGGTGTAACTAGAACATTCAGGACCCCGATGCAAGAAACCATGAAGGGCCTCCCTGACCGGGGTCCTTCCCACTGATCCCAGGGCCCTTTAATCCCATCGTGGGACCCTGTATTTCTACTACTGGTGTCAGTAGTTTTTTATGTTTGTCGTTTTCTTTTTTCCTTTACATATTTTTTAGGACCACCATTGGGGGGCTTCGGTGAAATATCAGGGGTACCCTGGGACAGCAGGACAGCAATAGGGAGGCAGCGGGAGCGGCATGTGGAGGAGCCAATGCCCTCCAATTTCCCTCCTGCAGCTGCTGAATGCCTGCAGGAGGGAAAGTAGGGGAAGTGGGCATTCAGCGGCTGCATGGAGAAATTGGTTCCTCTACATGCCACCACCCCCACACCCCACATGGGCCCCCTATAGCAAGGGGCTGGGTCGCAATGGTGACCCCTGTATGTATGCCCCCTGCAACTATGTCAATATAATACCTGTAGATCAGAGAATAATTATGTTGAAATAGACTGTTGGACATATGTGAACATATAACCAGCTATCTAACATTTTATGTTGTTGCAAAAATATTAAAGTGAAAGGGCATTTTGACATTAGTTTATCAGTACTACAGTACATATGTCAGGGCATAAATTATTTGTGCTTCCTTATCAGAGACATTGTCCTATCAGACCGTCTCGATTGCTGGGTCTCAATGGACCATTTGGTACCGGAGATATATCTCTGGAAACCTTGTGGGCAGCCCACAAAGCTGTGATCAGGGGCAAAATTAATCAGATATCAGCTAGACTTAAGTAGGAGCTGGAGGCTGAAATAGGCAAAGAGCAGAAAGAATTCCAAACATTGAGCAAATCCCCATAAACGGCATCCTAAGAACACCTCCCTGGTCCAATTAGATGCGGCGTGACTCGCCTTAAATTTGGTGCTGATGACGGAGGCGGAAAGTAGTCTCCGGTGGTCTGGTCCTTGCTTCTATTCCCAAAAAGGCAGGATTGGTCCGAGATTAGCTTTTAGACTGACCCCCAAACCACGCTCCTTCTCTTTTCCTAAAATCCGTACAAGTCTAGGATTCCTCTCCCAGAACCCCCAAAGCATTATTTCCAATACTTTTATGCTAAGCTTTACAAGGCAGACGATATGGTCTGCCCTAAATTCTCTGCTAACTTTCTGACCCTTGCCCTGTATCTGACCCAATTCTTTAATTCTCTCTGGGATGGCAACCCTGTCTAATTTAGCTTACTTGATGGTTATTCCCAAACCAGGGAAACATACCAGCAATGTTTGCAATTACCGACCTATCTCTTTGATCAATAACAATTTTAAAATCTTAACTAAAGTTCTTTAAAACAGGTTATCGATCCTTATAGTCAATTATGTATATGAGGACTGAGCGGGTTTCATCCCAGGGAGACAGGGTCTTGATCAGATACGGAGAGCGAATGACGTAATTTCCTTACTTGCTTCAAGGTGGGATGGAGGTTCGCAAGAAGGCTTCCAGCTTCCTATTTATTAAAAGAAGGTCTTTAATACGATTGGTTGGCCATACCTCTTTGAGGTCCTAAAGATATGGGGCTTTGGCCCACACTTCATGGGAACACTCTGTGCGTTCTACTCTAACCCTAGCGCACAGGTGCGCCCTGCAAGGATTCTATTCAGACCCCTTTAACATATCGAAAGGTACACGCCAAGGCTGTCCCCTTTCACTACAAATTTTTGCTACCACCATAGTGACACTGGTCATAGAAATCAGAAATCACGCTGACATTCGTGAGTATTTTGCGGTTCCACTGAACATGAATGCACACTGTTCATTGATGACCTTTTCTTGTTTGTCTCCTCGCTTCTTATCTCATTTCCCAACATCTTTAAACTACTAAAGGATTTTGGCTCAGCTTCCGAACTCCAGATCAATAAGTCCAGGGCCCTGAATATTATGGTCAAACCCTCCCTGGTTGAACATTTCTCGTTCTGGAGTTCTGATTCCAATCCCTATTTAGGAGTGCACCTGGCCCTCAATGTAGACCAATTGTATAAGGTTAATTACTCCCCCTCTACAAAGCTTGGTGAGCACTTCAGCTTTTGGTCCAAACATGATCTATCCTGGCTAAGTCGGATCAACTTAGTTAAAATGACCTTACTCCCACGTCTTCTTATTTATTTAGATCACTTCCCATCCCAATAAGGAGAGCTCACCTGAACAGTATATATATATATATATATATATATATATATTATATCTGTTATATATATATATATATAAATACACAGTGCAGTCAGTGTAGAACATATATACAGTGCAGTGAGTTTATTAACATATATATATATATATACAGTGCAGTCAGTGTATAATATATATACAGTGTAGGCAGTGTAATATATATATATCTACAGTGCAGGGTATATAGTGAGGTGCAGAGTATATAATACAGTGTATTGAAGTGTTTAGGGGAACTCCACGCTCCATACCACACTCTTATCCGAGCAATCAGCCTGGCAGGCCAGGAAAGGGGGGAACGAGCGAGAGCCCCCCTCCTGAACCATACCAGGCTTTATCCATTCACATCATGTCATTACCATGCAATGTGTCGCTTCTAGAACTGTGTGTATATATATATATATATATATATATATATATATGTATTCATGGGAATTGCTCATTGATTTTTGTTACTGTCATGTGGTTTTAAGCGGATATTTTTTGTATCCTTGATGTACCAAGTTTTATATATATATATATATATATATATATATATATATGTATTTTCCATATTGTCATGAGTTTCCAAGTTGATATGACTATGTGTCTCTTATGTCCATGACATTTATGTATTTTTATGTGCAACCCCATGATCCATATACTTACACTCACTACCTTCCATGTTAATAAACATGTGATTCTTTTAAACTTACCCCTACCACGTCTCGAACCTCATTCAAAGTCCCAAATTTCCCTTTCTATTATCCTGTATCAGGGATGGAGGCACACTAAATGTGTGCCTCATTTAAAGTCCCACCTGTGTTGCCCACACAGTCCCTTTTTTTCTTTGCTATACCAGACCTGAAGGGCCTGGTATGGACTGGGGGGGAGGGGGATGCAATGTCATTTTTCTGCAGCACTGTTCTATACATCGCATAGATGCACCACTTTACATGCAGACTAAGGTGTCCCCTAAGGAATCTTTCATTTTTATTGTTTCACTTTAAGCATTATTAAAATCACTGCTCCTGAAAAGACGGTGGTTTTAAAACCTTTTTTTTGCATTGATACATGTCCCCCCAGGGCAGTACCCGGGTCCCCAGTTTATGGCAAAAGCTTGCATACAAGCCTTTAAAATTAGCACTTTTGATTTTTGATGTTCGTGTCCCATAGACTTTAATAGGGTTTGCATGTTCGTTAGAACCTTTTGCCTGTTCGCATGTTCTGGTGCGAACTGAACCAGGGGGTGTTCGGCCCATCCCTAATATTCAGTGAGGAAAATTTACAACTCAATAGAGGGAAAGGAAAGGGGAAAAGGGAAAAAAGCTATAACTGAAATACATCTATAAAAAGAAAAGGCCCCCTAGTGAAGTGAAAACATCTATCATGATCATAATTCAACATGATAAAACACTAATAAAAACACTAATAAAAATGGTGGTACCTACATTAAACATTTGTGTGGCATATTTATCTAACAGTATGGGTATATGCAAAATAGAAGAGAATCATGTTGGAAAGGAGTTAACAGATTAATGTTCTTTTATCTATATATATATATATGTATATACAGGGCGTGAATATTTTTATATATAACAGTAGCCGATTTATCATTCTTATTAAAATGGTCCACATATGGAATTAAATGACAGTACTAACTTTGTTCATATCCTTTGGCACCAAAAGTATCTAGGGTGAAGATCCAGTACGTTTCTTGTTGGCACAGCTGCTGGAAACATTCTGACGGGGAAAGGGTATCTGGAATTGATTCAAGGACCCACACTCTAAGATCCCTAGAGGATTTTTTATGGTACTCCAAGTGGCAGGGGACACTATGTTTGGGGAGACCTGCCTCTACGTATCTACAGTGCTCTCCGAACCTAGCCCATAAGGTTCTGATGGTACGGCCAGTGATGTAACTAACTTAGTTAAAGAAAACGGCGTTACTTAACACCGTTACTTTAGAGGGTAACGAGTAATCTATCTGATTACTCTCCCCCTCATGGTAACGCCGTTCCCATTACTTGGGCGGTGTTACCGCAATTACATCTACCGCCGACGGGTGCACCAAGATGGCCGCCGCTCCGGAGCTAGGCCAAAGCTGCGGCCCTTAGGAAAGGCCGCGGCTTCGGCCTAGCTCTGGAGCGGCAGCCATCTTGGTGCACCCGTCGGCCGTTTACAGTGTGATTACTCCATCAAATGACGGAGCGACCACTTGTAAGCACCGGTTCCTCTCTCCCCTCTGTGTACAGATCTGTACAGTAGAGGGGAGAGATCGGATGGCAGCAGCACTGTGGGCTGGATCTGTAGTGCCCACAGTGCTGCTCTGTGACAATTGCAGTCATAGCCATCCCTCCATACCCCTGCAATACCCAGCCAATACCCTGCCAATACTCTGCAATACCCTGTCAATACTCTGCAATACCCTGCAATACCCTGCCAATACTCTGCAATACCCTGCAAATACCCTGCCAATACCCTGACAATACTCTGGAATACCCTGCCAATACTCTGCAATACCCTGACAATACTCTGCAATACCCTGACAATATCCTGCCAATACCCTGCCAATACTCTGCAATACCCTGACAATACTCTGCAATACCCTGACAATACCCTGACAATACTCTGCAATACCGTGCCAATACCCTGACAATTCTCTGCAATACCCTGACAATACTCTGCCATACCCAGTCAATACTCTGCCATACCCAGCCATACTCTGCCATACTCTGCCATACCCAGTCATGCTCAGCCATACCCAGCCATGCTCTGCCATACTCTGCCATACTCTGCCATACTCTGCCATACCCAGCCATACTCTGCCATACCCAGCCAAACTCTGCCATACCCGGTAATACCCAGCCATACTCTGCAATACTCGGTAATACTCAGCCATACTCTGCAATACTCGGTAATACCCAGCCATACTCTGCAATACTCAGTAATACCCAGCCATACTCGGCGATACCCAGCCATGCTCAGCCGTACCAAGCCATACTCAGCCAATATTACAGTGGGGGAGATGACGTGGATATTACAGTGGGGGAGATGTATATTACAGTGGGGGAGATTGTGGATATTACAGTGGGGACTATATGGTGGTGGAATTTTCACAGGTTTTTGTAAATTCAATTATTTGCTGACCCGGAAAATTATACGATCCGTGACTCTAATCCGAGGAACGATCCGACCCGTGAGTTTGGGGGGGACAGATGTACAGAGGGGGAACAGATATATGTGTGGGGGGGGGACAGACATACAGGAGGGTACAGAGGGGAAATAGATGTGCAGGAGGGAACGCGCCCCTTGCTTACAGTAATACTAGACCCGCCCCTTAGAATATTTAAAAAAAAGTCAGTTACTTTGCCGAGTAACTAATTACTTTTCCAATGTAGTTACTGAGTTACTAACGCAATTACTTTTTGGGAGAAGTAATTTGTAACTTAACTAATTACTTTTTTAAAGTAAGATGACCAACACTGGGTACGGCCCACATATAACATACCACATGGGCAGGAGAGGCAGTACACCACAAACATGGATGAACAGTTGTGAAAGGCACTGAGTTGGAAAGTTTTACCCTTGTAACTAAATGATTTTTGTCCATGCTGAACATGGGCACATCTCGGACAACTGTTCATCCATGTTTGTGGTGTACTTCCTCTCCTGCCCATGTGGTATGTTACATTTGGGCTGTACCATCAGGACCTTACAGGCTAGGACTGACATGTCATGTTATAATGTGTTTCTAATAATGTGATTTACCATTTCCCTATATAGTCTTTTTATGAGATTACGTTTTCATATAATAATGCTTATTTGATATGTATTTCTATACACTCCTCTAGTGTTACTATACACTTCCTTTTGCTAAAATTACAATAGTCTGAGCTTGGAAACAGCCCTCGGTCTCCTTAGCAGCAGCTAAGTGAAAGATCAGGAAAAATTTGTTAGTGTCTTACTGGACCAAGAAATTTATCTTATCTGGGAACACTGAGCAGCCAACAGTGACTGTCTCCTACCTTTTTCTTCTACTTCTCCTTCTTTCAGTTCTCTTCTCCTTTTTCATGTAAGTTTGGCTTTATTATTTGTTAGCTCTAACATGGTTTACTACGGTCAACACTCACATGTGTGCAACTAAACCCTCTGTTTTTAACACATAAGCCTCGTACACATGATCAGATTTTCCACAGACAAAACCTTGGACTTTTGTCTAAAGGGTGTTGGCCAGGAACTTGTTAAAAATGGCAAGGAATTGTTGGCCAACAAACACGAACGTAGTTATGTACTATGTGTTTTTTCAGCTCTTTAGCGCCACCCTTTGGGCTCCTTCTGCTAATTTCGTGTTAGTAGAAGTTTGTGAGTTTTGATTCGCACTTTTCATTTTGTGCTTTTCATTTCACGCTTTTCATTTTGTGCTTTTCAGTTTGTTTCTGAACGGCTGTTCGTCAACCAGCCATGTTGCGGAATCAGAGGAGATAACGTGTTATTTATTATTGGCCTTGGAGTTATTGCTTTGACCCAAGTCCAGTCCAGGAACAGGAGGAGGAGGATTTATTGGACCAAAAATTGGTTACTTTATTAATCGTGACCAATTATGTCATATGTGTATAGGATCCGCGCTTAGGATTGGAACTGCAGCCTCCCAGATGGGTACTGCACACGAGTGTGTAGTAAGAGAATGGTTTTAAATTAAGGGATGGTGGCGCTGTTCAGGGTAGCTATGGGGAGAGCAAAATAACCATATAAATATGTAAAATCTTTAAATGGATAATTATAAACAGGTATAAATGGTGGTAAAATGTGTATATGTACACCTGATATAAAAGTAGGTGTATAAAAGGAAAATGTTTATAGTCGACAAGGGGTGTAGATGTAAGGAGCAATAACAATATCACTTAGGATCAACAAGTAAAAAGTGACTACGTGCAGTACACCTATGGGTCCTAGGTGAATAGGTCAATACATCACTATGTATAAGCAATATCATGTGACAATCTAACATAAAAGTGAATAACACAGTGACTTCATGATGAGATGAATGAATTAATAAATATGTCCAATTAATATAAAAATAGTGTGCAAAAAATATATATATATACACTCATCAGTGTGTCCAAAGATGTAAATAAAAAAGGTGTATCATATAAAAATAAAGTGAAAGTGCACATGTAAAGTGATGGGTGGTTATTTGAAAAAATAAAAAATATATATATATATAATGAGAAATATATATATAATAGAGAAAAAAATTCTAATACGAATTGTCCCAAACAATCAATATTGATGATAGAGTCCTATGCTGTCCTCTGAAAGACTCAGCAACCTTGCAACATCATGTGACATATGAGGGCAAAATTGACTTGTGCACGGTGACCATTCAAGTGCTCCCCTCCTTCTGTCGGGTGTCCCCAGAAGTGAAAACACTCACCAGAGTGCCTAACCCCTGCAGGGGTGATAGGCGTATAATCTCCTTGGGAATTCCTCCTAAGTGGGGACGGCTTGTCCAGGAAGGAGGGCCTTCTCCGTGGTAATATCCAGCCTCTGCACCTCTTCAGGAATGGGGGGTAAAAACTCCAGTGGGATCCGTGTATATAAAAAGATATGGGAACTGATAGAGTAATATTGCCAGGAAATTCTTTTTTTTTAAATATATGGAACCTAGACAATATAGCCAATAGGCTTTACACATAAGTCCATAAGAAATGAAAATATTTAAAATAGTTTTAGCAAAAATGCGCAGCTGGAGGGCAGAGTGGTGACGGCACCGCAAAGCCCCAACAGCGTGCGTTCCACAGACGGCGCTTCCGAAACCAGAAGTCGCTACAAGGAAATGACGTATTGCGTGCCAAAAGGTATCACCTGACGTACGTTTCGTCGGTAGGACGTCTTCGGAAGTGATACCCTCTTGACACACCACACGCCTAATATAGGGACTGGAGCCGCGGTGACCAATAGCATAGGGGTGGGCGTGTAACAACACGAGTGCCAGACCAATGGGGGTTTGTTAGGTACGGACCAGGAAGCGCTAAGTGAATAGACGTAATCAGCCTGTCAGATTGCGGAGCCACCCCGGGAATGCTAGAATTAAACCCTCCCTGGTGCCAAAGACAAAAACCTAGAGCCTATAAGTACCGCAGCTCTCATCCCAACATATAAAATAAGGGTATTACAGAAAAAAGACCGGACTATCCTATATAGATAACTCCAGACCCTATATCTCTAAAAATGTATATTAAAAAAGGGAAAAATTCCATAGTAGAGGATCTGGGTAAAAGAATAAAAAATACAAATTGTTTGGATAAAAAGTAATGTACTAAAAAACGGCAGGTCTGGGGAAAAATATAAGGTAAAATAGAAAAATGGTGATAATATGTAGGATGCTATAAATATTTAAGGTGGACTGAAAATATCAGAAAAAGAGATATCAAGTACTTAGTACAAAGAGCCAAGGATATAAAAATATGTAATATAAAAATATGTAATATAAAAAATATATGTGTATATCCAAAGGGAAATTAATTATGCCCTGAATGAATGTGGTATAAATAATTATTATGCAGCACCACCAATAAGTGTGTTGTATATAAGGTAACTATGAATATAATTGGATAAATATAAAAAGTGTGACTATAAATATAATTAAATAAATATAGAAAATGTGACGGTTATAAATAAATACAAATTTTTTAAATGCGAGTGATTAAATACTGAGGGAAAAAAAAGGGGATGTAGATAGCATAGACAGTCAGAATGGGAGAAATATATATCTACACTAGAAAGTGGTATATATTATGGAATTATATTCCCCATACAACCCTGAACACATAGGGGTGTTTTATGAAATGGGTAAATAATGTATAATTAAAATAGCGGAAATTTTGTATATAATAAATGATAATAGACAGAATATGTAAAAATCCGATCAATAAAGATAAAGTTAATAAAGGTGACTTTGGCATATATCTATATGTTAGTATCTGATGGAAAGCCATAGTGGTGAATCTGTGTAAGCTAGCAGGAACCTGGAAATACCAATGAGATTAAAAATGGAGTTACATATAGTTGTAACTAAAAATTAGATAAAAAACAGTTGAGGTCTATATCGACGTTTAACCCCTTGGGTACCAAAGATCCTAATTGGTATATCCATTTTGTTTCGTTTTGGGATACCTGTATCGTTTTGTTACCTCCTTGCCAGTGATTGCTAATAATGTCTATACCAAAAAATACTAATCCTGACGGATCCATTTTATGAAATAGGTCGAAGTGGGTTTTTATATTATTAATGTGTTCTCTAATGCGAACACACACGGGTCTAGTGGTTCTCCCCACATATTGCAGCCGGCATGGGCATTCAATTACATATGTGACGTGGGTGCTATTACAGGTGACAAGTTCTTTGATCTTGAATTGCTTCCCTGATCTCGACCTAAATTACATCTTACTGGTCTAGGTGGGTCTATAACGTTTTTCACTAGTTGATTTCTCAAAGTAGGTGCCCTCCTGTAGATGAATCTAGGTTTTTTCGCAATCAGATTTCCTAAAGTGCGATCTGCTTTCAATATAGGCCAATACTTCCGGATTATATGTTCTATAGACCTGTATTGGGTGTTGAACCCGGTAATAAAAGCAATATTTGTTTGTTGGTCCATCCTATTTTTCTTGTCTTTGGTGTGTAATAATAAACTTCGATCGGTTTTTCCAATTTCTTCTTTTAATTGCAGTAGAGGTTCCAAAGAATATCCCTTATCCACAAATTTTGTAATTAAAGTGTCTGCTTGTGTCAGGTAATCAGCCAGTCTGTGGCAATTCCTACGTACTCTAAGAAGCTGTCCTTTAGGAACATTTTCTTTCCATTTTGGATGGTGGCAACTTGAGGTAGGAATATAGCCATTCCGATCAGTTTGTTTAAAAAATGTTTTGGTTAAAATCACATCTCCTTCTTTAAAAACTTGCAGATCAAGATAATCAACCTGATTAAAATCCGTTTTCCCAGTAAAAGAAATTCCATATTTGTTCGTATTTAATTCACATAAAATTTTTTCAAAAGATTCTGGTGTGCCTTCCCATATTATAAAAATGTCATCGATATATCTACGATAGAATTTGATCTCTGGATGACTCCTTTTGTAGATATACCGATCCTCCCACATGTCCATGAAAAGGTTGGCTACGCTTGGAGCGTATTTGGCCCCCATAGCGACGCCTTTTGCCTGTACAAAGAACTGCTTCTGATACCAGAAGTAATTACTTTCCATGGCTATTTTCAAGGCTTCCAGAATAAAACCAATTTGTTCCTGACGGAGATCTGTCTTGTTATGAAGAGCTTTCTCAACACCTTCCAAGCCGTCTTTTTGTATAATGCTGGTGTATAATGAATTGACATTAATGGTTGCCAATATGCATTTGCTTGAATCCGGAATCTCCCTTAGTTCATTGATCAGTTGTGTGCTGTCCCTTAAATATGATTTCCCTTCTTTCACCAATGGTTTTAAAAATTGGTCAATATATTCGCCAAGCCGCGAGAAAAGCGAGTCCATACCACTAACTATAGGTCTCCCTGGTGGTTTATCCAACTTTTTTGGATTTTAGGTAAGTAATATATTACCGGGGTTCTGGTAGAATCCGGTATCAAGTATCTTTTTTATTTAGGATACCAGTTTCCCTTCCTCTTTTCACTAGAGCTTTTAATTTTCTTGCATAGTGAGGTTTTGGATTAGATTTCAGTTTTTTATATGTATTGGGTATTTTTAATAAATTCTCCATCTCTGTTTCATAATCCTTTTTCTTCAAAATAACGAGGCCTCCTCCCTTGTCCGCGGGACGAATGACAACTTCCTTTCTTTTCCCCAGAACTTTTATGGTTTTCCATATGTTTCCACCTTTTTTCTTAATTGCTAGTTTGTTAACTAGAGAACACATTAATAATATAAAAACCAGGTTCCCCAAACATAATCTATCCAGACACTTCAACCTATTTCATAAAAGGGATCCGTCAGGATTAGTATTTTTTGGTATAGACATTATTAGCAATCACTGGCGAGGAGGTAACAAAACGATACAGGTATCCCACAACGAAACAAAATGGATATACCAATTAGGATCTTTGGTACCCAAGGGGTTAAACGTCGATATAGACCTCAACTGTTTTTTATATAATTTTTAGTTACAACTATATGTAACTCCATTTTTAATCTCATTGGTATTTCCAGGTTCCTGCTAGCTTACACAGATTCACCACTATGGCTTTCCATCAGATACTAACATATAGATATATGCCAAAGTCACCTTTATTAACTTTATCTTTATTGATCGGATTTTTACATATTCTGTCTATTATCATTTATTATATACAAAATTTCCGCTATTTTAATTATACATTATTTACCCATTTCATAAAACACCCCTATGTGTTCAGGGTTGTATGGGGAATATAATTCCATAATATATACCACTTTCTAGTGTAGATATATATTTCTCCCATTCTGACTGTCTATGCTATCTACATCCCCTTTTTTTTTCCTCAGTATTTAATCACTCGCATTTAAAAAATGTGTATTTATTTATAACCGTCACATTTTCTATATTTATTTAATTATATTTATAGTCACACTTTTTATATTTATCCAATTATATTCATAGTTACCTTATATACAACACACTTATTGGTGGTGCTGCATAATAATTATTTATACCACATTCATTCAGGGCATAATTAATGTCCCTTTGGATATACACATATATTTTTTATATTACATATTTTTATATTACATATTTTTATATCCTTGGCTCTTTGTACTAAGTACTTGATATCTCTTTTTCTGATATTTTCAGTCCACCTTAAATATTTATAGCATCCTACATATTATCACCATTTTTCTATTTTACCTTATATTTTTCCCCAGACCAGCCGTTTTTAGTACATTACTTTTTATCCAAACAATTTGTATTTTTTATTCTTTTACCCAGATCCTCTACTATGGAATTTTTCCCTTTTTTAATATACATTTTTAGAGATATAGGGTCTGGAGTTATCTATATAGGATAGTCCGGTCTTTTTTCTGTAATACCCTTATTTTATATGTTGGGATGAGAGCTGCGGTACTTATAGGCTCTAGGTTTTTGTCTTTGGCACCAGGGAGGGTTTAATTCTAGCATTCCCGGGGTGGCTCCGCAATCTGACAGGCTGATTACGTCTATTCACTTAGCGCTTCCTGGTCCGTACCTAACAAACCCCCATTGGTCTGGCACTCGTGTTGTTACACGCCCACCCCTATGCTATTGGTCACCGCGGCTCCAGTCCCTATATTAGGCGTGTGGTGTGTCAAGAGGGTATCACTTCCGAAGACGTCCTACCGACGAAACGTACGTCAGGGAATACCTTTTGGCACGCAATACGTAATTTCCTTGTAGCGACTTCCGGTTTCGGAAGCGCCGTCTGTGGAACGCACGCTGTTGGGGCTTTGCGGTGCCGTCACCACTCTGCCCTCCAGCTGCGCATTTTTGCTAAAACTATTTTAAATATTTTCATTTCTTATGGACTTATGTGTAAAGCCTATTGGCTATATTGTCTAGGTTCCATATATTTTAAAAAAAGAATTTCCTGGCAATATTACACTATCAGTTCCCATATCTTTTTATATACACGGATCCCACTGGAGTTTTTACCCCCCATTCCTGAAGAGGTGCAGAGGCTGGATATTACCACGGAGAAGGCCCCCCTTCCTGGACAAGCCGTCCCCACTTAGGAGGAATTCCCAAGGAGATTATACGCCTATCACCCCTGCAGGGGTTAGGCACTCTGGTGAGTGTTTTCACTTCTGGGGACACCCGACGGAAGGAGGGGAGCACTTGAATGGTCACCGTGCACAAGCCAATTTTGCCCTCATATGTCACATGATGTTGCAAGGTTGCTGAGTCTTTCAGAGGACAGCATAGGACTCTATCATCAATATTGATTGTTTGGGACAATTCGTATTAGAATTTTTTTCTCTATTATATATATATTTTTCATTATATATATATATATATATATAGTTTTTTTTTTTTTTTTTTTCAAATAACCACCCATCACTTTACATGTGCACTTTCACTTTATTTTTATATGATACACCTTTTTTATTTCCATCTTTGGACACACTGATGAGTGTATATATATATATTTTTTGCACACTATTTTTTATATTAATTGGACATATTTATTAATTCATTCATCTCATCATGAAGTCACTGTGTTATTCACTTTTATGTTAGATTGTCACATGATATTGCTTATACATAGTGATGTATTGACCTATTCACCTAGGACCCATAGGTGTACTGCACGTAGTCACTTTTTACTTGTTGAAGTGATATTGTTATTGCTCCTTACATCTACACCCCTTGTCGACTATAAACATTTTCCTTTTATACACCTACTTTTATATCAGGTGTACATATACACATTTTACCACCATTTATACCTGTTTATAATTATCCATTTAAAGATTTTACATATTTATATGGTTATTCTGCTCTCCCCATAGCTACCCTGAACAGCGCCACCATCCCTTAATTTAAAACAATTATGTCATATGCCTTTGCTGCAGGAGCTCCAGGAGAATAATCCAGATGATTCTGTTTTTCGGAATTATCTCCGGATGACGGACCCCTGCTTTCACCAACTCTTGGCATTGTTGACCCCCTATATTAAGAACCAGAACACATGCATGAGGCTTTTATTTTATTTTTTGTTTGAATAATGATTTGATTCGGTATATTTTCTATATTTTTGGATGCATAGAATGCACTTTTTGGTTAAGTTCTATTGGCAGATAGCATGTCTAATTTTATTTGTTTTCTTGTTTTAATGCACAATAAAAAAATTGTGGAGAATAATACTTGGCTATGTGTTTTACTTCAAATGGCAGTTTGGGAGTAGGCAGTTACATTTTAAAATACAATGTAAAATTAACAAGGGACACCAAAATTGTTGTATCTTTGATCTTAATGGTTTGTGGTAACTTGCACCAAAAATAAATAATAGTAAGCATAATAATATATTATTCTTGATATCACTAGAAAAAAAAGCCTGAAAATTTGTTTGCATCACCAGCCAAGCAGCCTCATTATTATCCCATTAAAGAAGAAGAGAATGTGCGCTGCATTTCTAGATTTCATAATTTGCCACGTCATGAATGTTAATTCTCCATTACGAATGCTAGTTTACAAGACCGACCACTTCTGGCTCGTCCTTGCTTCTCAGTGTGTTTGTACTTTGTACTTTTGTCCAACGGACTTGTGTACACACGCTCGAGAAATCTGACAACAGACATTTGTCCGCAGAAAATTTTAAAGCCTGCCATCCAACATTTGTCCGCGGAAAATCCGACAACAATTGTCCGATGGAGCGTACAAATCGTCAGATTTTCCGCCAACAGCCTGTAATCACACAAGTCCCGTCGGAAAATCTGATCATGTGTAGGAGGCTATACTGTTGGACAGGTCATCTTGGTTGGTCGCAGGCTGGTCGGTAAGTTGGGCTTGGGCTCTTTTACCATGGTCTTGTTAGCCCTTCTGTCTCAACATAGCACAAAACCCTCATATCATCCATGCTTTTTACTTGGTCTCCCTCAGGGACCCCAGTTGTCAATTGACTTTCCGGCTACATAGACTCCATGCTGGTTGGGCTCCCGAGGACCATATGTTTTGCAACCTTACACCCTGGTGCACAGTCCTTTGTGGATCACACACCCAACGATCCAATAGTCTAAGTTTATGTTTAAGGCCCTGGGGGTGATATATAGTGTTTGTTCCCCCCCCGCATGTTTGCATGGGGTACTGTTCATTTATGTCTCATACTGATGTTTTCCATGTCAACTTCGAATACTGTTTACAATTGAAAATAAATTATTTGTGCAAGCTGGTGGCCTCCCGTTTTTTTTTTTAGCTGTGACTATATGCAATCTGAAATAAATATATAAATAAATAACTAATATTATTATCCGGGTGGTTGAACAGAGACATTTTTCTGCATTGTAAACGCTTGGATGTTACTGACACTTGTGAGTGCAACATTTTAATAAATATGTTACTGTTTAAAATGGGACTTCACTATGGTTGGCATTTCTGTTCCACCCCTATGTTTGTGATAGGTGAGACTGGCTGGGCTGAAAACCGTTGTTCATGCTTGTGCATATAGGAGTTTGTGAGGCTCATTTAAACCGTATGACCAGGGTTTGGAGTCGGTGGCATCAGATTTGGAGGATTATATTAACTAAAGCATGTGTTGACCACCATTTTTGGAGTCATAGGTTTCTGGTAAGCCTCCTACTTGTCACACTAGGGTGGAGTGATCCTTTTCTAGGTTCCTGGACATCTTTTGCATTTCCTTCTTTTGGTGATATTGCCACATTAACTCCAGAAGGGCTGCTTATTTACTATTGTACACTATTTACTTTATTCTGAATCACTACTTTATCATTACAGTATATGAATATGATGTTAATTTTTTGTTTCAGTTCACTCGTTGTATGCATAAGTATTCCAACACTTATTATTATTCACTTGTGAGTCATATTGTATAAGGGATTTTGAGCACTTTAGTTTTCAGGCTATAATTTGTAGCGCTGCACTTTTTTTCCCATACTGTGATATTTATACCAGAGTATTGTGCTAGCAGCTTATTTTTTCGCTCTTTTTTCACACTGACCTTAGCGCAAAAGTATTTTTTCATGAAGTATAAATAAATAAATACAAGGAAGAAGAGCTCAGTTTGGGAGTGCAGCTTAAATTATTCTGTTTTTCTGAGCTGTGATATTGGACATCCAGTGACTGTGCTGTACTAGTGTCCTTACTGAGCCACGACTTCATAATCAGAAAAACATTGTTCTGTATATCTTTTTTTACCATTTCAGTCTTTTTTGCTTTGGTAATCCTACTCTCCCCTGTTTAGTAAAGTTCAAGTTAAAGCTACCCTCTGTCTGATAGTGACCAGTTTTTCTACCTTTTACCCATATGTAATTGCCTCCATTGTCATACAAGCACTGATTAATATGAAACTTGTAAATGAAAAGTGCATAAAGTTTAGTTCTATCTCTATACCACTGGGTCTCATGGGATCTCGATTTAAAACAGCAAGTCACCTGTTAGCCTTCCATAAGATTGAAGTAGACAAAAATGCTGGAGTCTCACTGTGATCCTTGTTATACATTATTGATTAAAAATAAAGATATCCAACAGGATGCTAACGCATTTTGGTTAAAAAGCCTTAAATTGCTCATAATAAGTTGTATTTATATCAATTATTTTTTAAAATTTGTTCCTAAAGTTAAAAAAGTGAAGTATAAATAATGTTATCTGATATTTATGAGATAACTATACTTACTATTACTATTTTTCTGTATTGACCTCTAATACATGTATACATTTTTAGGCCTGTACACACAATACGAAAATCGGAAGTAAATATTTGTCAGACGAATGATCTGCTGATTTTTGGATCATTAGTATGGTGCTCTCGACAGCCGATTCTGGTTTTTCGTCAGACAAAAGCTGGATGTGCAGACTATAAAATTTTTGTTTGTGAACTTAACGTCCAATTTTTGTTTAATTAATACGGTTTTCATCCGAAAAAAAAAAAAACATATGAGCAAGACTACGAAACTCTGAAATGAAAGAATACATACAAAACTAGTCAACACATTACATCACTTCTAAAGTTGTATTCTTTCATATGAGAATTTTCGTATGGTGAGTAACCTCTTCACTTTCGACATCAGATTAGCATGCAACAAAAACGGGCGAACAGTCATCTGAAAATCTGATCGTGTGTACGAGGCTTTAGTCAAGTCACTTTTTTCATTCCGAGACCATTTTTAGCTACCACATTAGTATTTAAGCCCTTTCATCTCTCTTTTTCAAGGAGTAGTACATAAGTTTATCCCATAATCAGGTAATGTAGCACAAGTCAAATATCAAGTTTAAATTACACAAAAAAGGAAGTAATCAGTACATGTATTGTTATGGTTATATTGTTGAGACATATGCTATCTGGAGGACACACTGCAACTTTCACATACTGAAATGAACAGATCATGGCATATCTCCATCCAGAGATTCAATTCTAGAACAGGCTTATGTTGCTAAGCTCCCATGCAATCTTTCTTAGCAATTCACTGTAGTCTGATCATTTGGTTTTTATATCACAGGGCTCTCAATTACAAGACTTCACTGCATCATGTGATTGAGAGGAATGTTAGCGTGCTCTGGAAATCCTTATAAATCAATAGTGATAATAATTAAACTTACTAGCGAAAGAATGGAAAATGGATTTTCCACATGAGTAGCTTTCAAAAGGTCAAAGAGATCAGAAGTGTTCACTCCTATTTATACAATACAGGGAACTGGAGTTCATTCCCCTCTATTTATAAGTTCTGAATTGCATGCAGTATAAAGATGTCAGAATATACATGTATTACTCCCTCCTCTATTATCTCCTGTCTGTTTTCTTGCTTGCCGCTGTGAACATTCTCCCTGATATTACAGGTCAGAGAACTTAGGAAATTACCAAAGCTGGGTCATAGATCCCGAAGGTATGGTTCATTGCACTTTCATATCCTGGTGCTCTTTTTTATATTGCTATAAAATCTTATTTTACTTATAGCCATCTGTAATAAAAAATATTTATATCTTTCTTTAATATTTTCCCAAATAGTAATAAATAAAATATTCTTGAAAGCCTTTAACAGTGTCAACTATCAAAAATAAATATATCTATTGAATGAAGGTCAACATGATTGTAATGTAGATGTGTACATGCAGTGTGTAAATCAATTTCTTAGAACAGAACTTTATTTATGCAAACAACCCCTTCTACGATCATATTACAGAAGTTACACAGATGACCTAATCTATATCTGGGATGGGGACACTGCAGATATTAGTTATTTTGTTCAAAAATAACACTTTAAGGCTGTCTTTTCTAAGTAATGTACACCCTAAAAAATATGATTGTCTAGATGTCACTTTAACAGGGAACATGGATGAAATGAAGATCTTAGATAACTTTAAACAGGTCAATAGCAACAGGTATCTTGAATCTAGAAGTTACCATCATGCACACTAGTGAGAAACATACCTTTCAGATAGTTCAAAAGACTCACGAGGAGCTGTACCTTAGATGGAGATTATGATGAGCAAGCTTAAACCTTCAGGTTTCTAGATAAAGCGTATTTTAATTTTTATTTCACTCCCATAGTCTTGTATCATTTTTCAACCACTTTGTATCATTT
The DNA here is from genome assembly GCA_028564925.1 of Lithobates sylvaticus. NCBI lineage: Eukaryota > Metazoa > Chordata > Amphibia > Anura > Ranidae > Lithobates > Lithobates sylvaticus. The sequence goes on from CM053036.1 coordinate 172,055,573, forward strand.
GCCAACCATTTTGTGTTCCTTGTCCTTATATTACACTTATGCCGCGTACACATGATCGTATTTTACGATGGGAAATGTTGGATGTGAGCTTGTTGGCAGTAAGTCCGACTGTGTGTGTGCTCCATCGGACATTTGTTGTCGGACTTTCCGCCAACAAATGTTGGCTAGCAGGTTCTCAAATTTTCCGCCAAAAATGTTTGAAACATATTTTTTTATTATTTCTAGTGATCTCCTGAATAATATATATTTTTTTTGTGTTTTTTCTAGTGATCTCCAGAATATATATTTTTTCGTTTTGTGTGTCAAGTTACCACAACACCCTTATTATCTTGTATTTTTTAACCTTAAAGATACCACTGTGTTGGTGTCCCTTGTTAATGTGACATTGTATTTTTGAAATGTACCTGCCTACTCACAAACAAACTGTCCTTTTTGAAGTAAAACACAGCCAAGTATTTGTCAAAACCAAAATGTATAATTTAATAGGGAGCACAAGGTCCTAACAAAATAAAGTGGAAGGCAATGATGGAGAAACAGTTGGAATTGGTGAAGTCTTTGTACCCCAGGGCAGACATCAATTATTTGACTGTCAAAATTGGTAACCTGAGGAGTCAATATAATATGGAACACAATACGGTCCAGGACTCTGAGAGATCAGGAGCAGCAGCAGATGACATATATGTCCCAAGGCTGTAGTCTTACAACAGCCTGCGTTTTTTTCCAGACCACACCAAACCCAGACCATCACTCTCAACGCTTCCTTCCACGCTTACTTCCATGCTGCTGTGGTGGGTGGGGTGGATGGGGTGGATGTGGTGTTGGTGGTGTTGGTGGAGGTGGTGGAGGAGCATGCTCCAACTTACAGAGGTGTGTTTGAGGTGTGAGTTCGCCCCTCGTCCCCTTGTTTAGGGCCTGCAGAATAATCTCTTTGCATATAGTGCGTTGGGCCTCCTCCATCTGTTCTAATTAACTGGCAGTGATGTATCCAAATGCCTCGTGGCCACCAGGGGCTCTGCTAATTGCCACAGTAGCATGTTTTAGGAAAGAAGCCACAGACTCCTCCAGGTTCCTTGCCTTCCTGGTCCTTTTGGTTGGAGGGTGGAGGGGAGAAACCTGTGATTCAGTCTGGTCTCCTCCTGGCTGAGACTTTCCTGTGTATGAAAATGGTACATACTTTTAGGTGTTTGGTCATCAATCACACACAACTTTGAGCTCATGACTGTTGCAAATTGAATGTTAACAAATAGAAAAGACTATAATTCTGACCCCAGCATTTTTCATTCTTGTCCCAATCATTTTTGGCCACTAATGTCTATTGATATGTAAACCACTTTGTTAAATAAGAAATTTGTAATCAATAACATCTAGTTAACATCATTCAATTTTTGACAAGAAATATGTTCAACAATGCTATACCTGGGTCAAGCTGGGCTCCTCCACATCTTCTTCCTGGGTGGAAGGCCCAGGTTGGACCTCAGGATCCTCAGCTGATGTGGAAGGAAGTGTTGATAGCGATGGCCTGGGTTCCGTCTGGTCAGACAAAAAAACGCAGGCTGTTGTAGTACCACAGCCTGGGGACATATACGGCATCTGCTGCTCCGGATCTCAGGGAATCCTCAGTGCACTTGTAGTGCAAAGTGGATTTGCCTTTAGTAAATAACCCCCACTGTGCTGTAAAATTTCCCCAAATCAGGCCATTTTAGGGACTCCAAGCAATTAATTCATGGAGTTGACAAGGATGATTATTTTTTATCATTAATGCATTACATACATTGTAGCGTGTGTGTAGCAGACCCACAGCACAACATAATAGTTAGCTGAAGAAGAGATTGTCACCTCATGTATCAAATAAGTAACTGTCAAGGAAGATGTCCCAGTGATCCAGGAGGACCTGCCCGCAGAAGTCCCTTCAGAAGACCCAATCAGTGCTTGTTGGCGCGCGCGCGCGGGTGCGCGCTGACGCGGCGTGAGTCCACACTTGGCGCCCAGTGGCCTTTAAAAGGAAGCTTGTCACTGGGGCCTCTTGCTGTCCGGTCTACAGCGTTCCCTGAGACCCCTGATATCTGCTGACTACCTGCCTGATTCCTGTTACCCAGCTTGTTCCTGACTACCCCTGCCTGCTGCCTGCCTCTGACCCTGGCTTGTCTGACCATTCTCTGCCTGCTCCTCTGGTCCTGATTGTTGCCCGCCTGCTGCCAACTCTGCCTGTACCCTGACTATCCGCCTGCCTCCGCCTGAACCTGCTCTGTCCGCCAGTGTTGACCCGGCCGGCCTGACTACGCCCAGCGTTCCGGTGTTCCACAGCACGTCATCTCTTAGTCTGCTGACCAGTGTCCCTGTGGGACTACAGAACACCTCCCTGCTGCCAGCTGTTCCAGAAGTTCCTGCTAAGTCTCAGAACTTTCCGTGCTGCCTGCAGTTCCTGTGTTCCAGATCCCTGCACTGTTCCTGTCAAGGCCCACATCTGCCACCTGCCAGGCACTTGTGCTCCCCTGCACTCGCGAGCCCCTGTCTCCACCTTCGGGGGTTCACGAGCCAGAGGCATACGAGAGGCCGCTCCCTGCATTCTGGGCTCCATCCCCAGGTACGTGACAGTAACGTTGGAACTATTGAAGAAAATGGCCAAAAATAAAAGACCATTTGAGAACCTAGGAGACAGATAAGAAACACAAACAGTAATTCAAATTAAATATGAGTTTAGTTTAAAAAAAAAAAATATTAGACAGCTTCAAGATTTGCTTGTAAATCAATTGCCCCCCTATTCACAAAGTACTCAACATAGTTTTGCTGGACTTCACGGACACTTTGGGGGGGCAAGCCAGGGCAACCACTTTTGAGCGCCGTCAATGATGTTTGTTCAGCTGAAAAATTGGCCTCAGTCATAACTGAGGCCAGATAGTTGGCTGCATTCTTGCGTAGGTAATTGTGCAGAATGCAGCAGCTCAAGACAATGTGATTCAGTTTTTATTCGGCCATATTGATGGGCGTAAGGAAAAGCCTGAACTGGCTGGGCATTATGCTAAAGCCACTCTTCTGGCACGGGCCAGCCGGTAATTGAAAAACCCTCTTCTCTGGGGTAAGGGTCCTCATGAGGAATGGCCTCATCAGATATTCCCCAGAGCAAATGCCTCATCCACCACAAACACGAACTTGAGGCCCGCAACATTATCCTCTGGAGGTGGCAACCCCAAGGTTCCATTTTGGAGACGCTGGTAAAACTCTGTCTGGGCGATCACTCCTCTATTAGATGTATGGCCGTTCTTCCCCATGTCCAGGTATAGGAATTCATAATTGTCCGTCACCATACTACTGAACCCCTTATAGTTGAAGTACTATGACCCTGAGTTGGGTGGTGGGACGATCCTCACGTGCTTCCCATCGATCGCACCACCACAATTGGGAAAGTCCCACCTGTGGTGGAATTGGGAAGCCACAGTCTGCCATTCCTGTGGGTTGGAAGGAAACTGTGGAGTCAAACAAGAAAAAAAAGAGTACTTTTGCACATAACATTGCAAGCAGATTAGACACAAACATTCTTGACCAACATAAGTATAACAACATTTATTGAAATATTTAAATACAAAAGTATAAGGTCAGCTTATCAGATTCCTCACCTCCTCTGGTGGCCCATTGGAAACATTTTATGGTGGGGGGTAGATGTTTTGGACAGGTAACCCTCTCCAATTCATTGCGAGCTAAATGCATAAATAATGTGTCTTACTTTGGCCAGCCCCTCTTTACTTACACTATTGGCAGCCCACTGGACAGGTAAGAAGTTTCATAATCCAAAAATATGAATACACACTGTCCAAATTGAAGCACATTTTTACATTCTGCAATTACCTATTAAGATAATAGGAGAACAAAACTTTAAATTTGAAAGTATTGAGGCAGACACTTGAACTACATGCTTTGGTGAATGAATCCATAAACATGAACACAAAAGAGGTATGTATAGTGTGTATGGGTTTGGCAAAGTCAGCAGATAGAGTATAGGTATCGGTTGACTTAGCGGTTGGGGGGGGGGGGGGGTAAAAATGATTTTGGGCTTTAAAAAAAGCCTCTTGCACTGTGCCTAAATTTAAGGACAACAATAACATTTGGACACATTTCCGGGGGTGTTTAGGGTAAGCACTACAATGGAGCTGACAAAATACATTGTTAAGTGACTAGGCGAGATATGTATGGGCCCAGGATAGCATGCTGGAGAGGTTAGTGAAGGCAATTATGCATGAAGGACAAAAAAGGAGCATTAAAAGCTTACAGCATGCATGAGGGCAAAGAAGATATTTACAGCACATTACAATCATGGTAATTATGGAATGATGAAATTAATACAATACATTAGCAAACATTAAAACATAGAATGTGATATTAAAGGATAAAACTTACCCTAATATAGTCATTCTGCAGGACTTGAATTATGTCAGAACAGGTCCCAGAGCCTGAGGGGAGATCCCAGTCGTGAACTTGATGTCTTGGAGACTTCTCCCCATCGCAAGGTGTCCTGCTTTGTAATATAAGGGGACAGCAAAGCCAACAGACGTTGAAAGATGGGGTCCGTCCTCCGGAGATAATTCCTGAAATCATCAGGATTATTCTCCTGGAGCTCCCACAACAAAGGCATATGACAGAATTGGTCACGATTACACAACCAATTATTGGTCCAAGAACTCCTCCTCTCCCTGTTCATGGACTGGACTGGGGTCAAAGCAATAACTCTAACACCTAGCCCAACAACAGCACGAATTGATCAAAGATAGTATGGCTCAGAACAGTGGGAAACAAAGTCTTACTTTGGAAGTTTGCTGTCAGGGTGTCCAAGCTGAGGTGTCCTCCCACACACCAATAGACAAACGTTCATCGAATAAAAGCAGCCGGAAACTCCATAACTTCAAGCGTATTTATTTTCAAGCCTTCACAGTGAGTACAGTCAGCAGCAGACTAGTTTCGGCGATAAGCCTTGTTCACAGCATTCTGTGAACAAGGCTTATCGCCGAAACTAGTCTGCTGCTGACTGTACTCACTGTGAAGGCTTGAAAATAAATACGCTTGAAGTTATGGAGTTGCCGGCTGCTTTTATTCGATGAACAACAGCACAAACTCTCCGACGAGTACGTAACCGCAACATGGCTAATAAACGAACGGCTGCTCAGAATGAACTGACAGAATGCACTGAAAATCAGAAAGGACCTGACAAGAACGAGCTAAAAATCAGAAACAAACTATAAATAGAACACACTGAAAGACAGAAATTAACTGACAGGCACGCACTGAAGAACAGACCGACAAGCACAACCTGAAAAGCAGAAACTAACTGAAAAGCACGAGGCTGAAAAGCGTGAATCGTCAATCACCAAACTTCTACTAACACAAGATAAATAAGAGATTAGCAGAAAAAGCCCAAAGTGTGGCGCGCTGGCTATTGAACTTCCTTTTTATCGGCTCGTCATACGTCTTGTATGTCACTATGTTTGTAATTGTTGGCCAACATTTGTACATTTGTGTGACTGTGTGTATGCAAGACAAGTTGGAGCCAACACCCTTCGAACAAAAGTCCATGGTTTTGTTGTCGGAAAGTCCAATCTTGTGTACAGGGCATTACAATGCAGGAAGCCCTTTCACATCATTATTATCAACACCTTGTACATTGTAGCTTTGTATGCCATTGAGTAACATCATTATCAGCTTTGCACATTTCAAATTTTATCCCTGTCACATTCTGTCACATTGCCCCCATACTAATATCCTTAGCATTTTAACCCTGTCACATTTCTCCTTTTTATTACAGAAGATAGCTTTCCAACCCTTGCTGTCTCCTCCTGCTACATGGCTTTAGTTGTATCCCATCAGAGCTACTAGCCATTACCTCTGTCACATTTCACTATAATATGCTTATAGAAGGCTACAGTTTCATCTTAGTTGAACTTAGAGTTTCATTCTCAATTTTTTCCATTGCTGCTTTTTAAGTCCCCTGTTTATGCTGGTACTTTTTCTTCAATCAATTGCCTTCACATTCCAGTCTTGCTCATCTCTGTGCTGCTACCTGCATTATTATTTTTTTAAAATTTTTCAAGCCATTCATAGGGTTTCTGCTGTCACTTTTTGTTTCAGTTCAGCCTCTCCGTGTCAATCAAACCAATCCAGATGACTCCTCACACTCCAATGTCGGTGCTTTATACTGTTTTTAGTCACGGTACTGTTAAATATTGTAAGTTATTGCATTGGTTTTCCTGGCACCAGCATTATCCCTTCCACTTAATACGTTTACACTGGGGTTGATTTATTAAAGGCAAAAGTTGCACTTTATAAGGGAAATTGACCCAGAATTTATCAAATGTGGTAAAGTTTTTTCCTTGCATGTGACTGTTTGCATTTAGTAAATCTATCCTACTGCTTCTTGTTCTTGGTATCTGGATGGATACACTTGGGTTGATTTACTGAAGGCAAATAGATTATTCACTTTGCAAGGAAACTTTCAGTTTACAAGGGAATATTACCCTTAGCTTTGTACATGAAGTAAAGGTCTGTTTACTTCCATCATCCATCATGTGCAAGCAAAAATACTCTGTTTTTTTTACTTTATTTTATTCCTTGCATGCGATTGAGTCCCTTCGAAAACTCCCTTGCAAAGTAAAAATTACCTTGCAAGATAAACAGCCTATTTCAGCTACTAAAGGCAAATAGGCTAGGCAAGGTCATTTTTAGTTTGCAGCTAAAAGAGCTTCAACCCTTCTAGGAAGGCTGTCCCCAAGGTTTAGGAGTGTGTCTATGGGAATGTTTGACCATCTTTCCAGAAGCGCATTTGTGAGGTCAGGCACTGATGTTGGATGAGATGGCCTGGCCTGCAGTCTCTGCTCTAATTCAACTCTGACATCAACAAGGCATTTACCTCCACACACCTGCCACTCCCTGGATATTTTCTCTTTTTTTGGCCATTCTCTGTAAACCCTAGAGATGGTTATGCATGAAAAACCCAGTAGATCAGCAGTTTTTGAAATACTCAGACCAGCCCAGCTGTCACCAACAACCATGCCACGTTCAAAGTCAATTAAATCCCCTTTCTTACCCATTCTGATGCTCGGTTTGAACTTCATCAAGTCGTCTTTACCACGTCTAGATGCCTAAATGCATTGAGTTGCTGCCATGTGATTGGCTGATTAGCAATTTGTGTTACCAAGCAATTGAACAGGTGTACCTAATAAAGTGGCCGGTGAGTGTATATACTGTATATATATCTATATATATATCTATATATATATATATATCTATATATATATATATATATATATATATATATATAGATATATATATATAGATATATATATATATATATATATGTAGCGCTGGTATTTTTAATAGCAGACACTATAAGGAAAGATTTAGTTTGTCTGAAGCTGTAGTTTAGCTCAGACTGATTGTGTTGTAAATTCTGGTTCTAGTTCAGCTTGGCTGGTTGTGTGGTTTTCCCCTTGGCCTAGGGATGGCGCCCTATTATTCGGCCAAGGTTGGAAATTGCAAAAAGCTGGGTGTATTGAGTGCCTCTTTACCCAGAAACAGTCAGTGGGGGTGGTCTGCCCGCTGTGAATTCTGGGAGAGGGTACTTAAGGGACAGACCCCGTGACAGGGGGTGTGTTCCGACCTGATGGCCCTCCTGGCCTAAGGTGTGTTGCTGCCTTCTAAATTGTCCCGGGGGCCAGCTGGCCCGAGGCTTCGTTACTGAAGGGTAGGCCCAAAAATTCTTGGGGCCTACTGACCCAGGGTTGGCCCTGTGCTGTCTTGCCTGCGAGAAGAAGCCAAGCGACTGGAGGATCCAGGGGAAGACTTTTCAGGAGAGGACTGAGCAACAAGGCCAGTGCATCAAGAAGATCCTGGAAGATCCTGGAGGATGCATCCCGGGTCACTTGCCACACAGTACTGCTGGTTCGGAAAAGGGAAACTGGTACTGTGTGATTGTTCCTTGACATTGCAAAAAGTCGCTAATTACCCATTCCTGTGGCAGAATTCTACTGATTCCTAAAGTCTGTGGCAGAGACTATGACCGAGCATCGCATCGGCTGCTAGGTCTGTGAGAGAGGTCTATCCGGTGGTTGCTGAATCCAGTTGTGGAGCTGTTATCCTCTGGATCAAGAAAATATCCCTGACTTGCAATTGAAAGGTACCTGGATTTCCCTAAACCCTCCATCCCTCTATTGAAATGTATTTTCTTGAATAAAGCATTGGAAAAAGAGACTATGGGGGTTATTTACTAAAGGCAAATCCACCTTGCACTACAAGTGCAAACTACAAGTGCAAAGTGCTCTTGAAATTGCACTGAAAGTGCACTTGGAAGTGCAGTCGCTGTAGATCCGAGGGGGACATGCAAGGAAAATAAAAAAACTGCATTTAAGCTTGCACATGATTGGATAATAAAATCAGCAGAGCTGGCAGAGCTTCCACTCATTTCAGATCTACCCCTCAGATTTACATCGACTGCACTTCCAAGTGATCTTTCAGTGCAATTTCAAGTGCACTTTGCACTTGTAGTTTGCACTTGCCCTATGTGTCGGAGCTGAAATCTATGAAAATAAATCTTTAATGGGACCCCTATGACAGACATGGTGGAACAGTAAAGGAACAGTAAGCCCAATTAAATACCAGCAGCTCCTTGGGGGGTAAGTGCTACATGTGTATATATATATATATATATATATATATATATATATATATATATATATATATACACACAGTTATAGAATACATATATACATGGATATATTATTCATATAGTCATATGTATAATTTATAGCAATTCCTACAGTTTACAGCGTAGTGGTCTCAGATCCTTTTTATTTACCGTATATCATGTTTTGTTACCTTGTTTCATAGCCCTGATAAAGTGGGATGTGAAAGCCAATGAAACACATCGGCTGTATCTTCTGAACTTTTGTTGTGAGAGATAATAAACTTATTACTAGCCTCTGATCCTTCTATATATTCTTAATAAATTCTTGTGGTCACACAAGGGTTCTATAGAAATTAGACTTCTCTTAGCAGGGAGCAAGGAGGGTATAACATATTGTATACCAGGATATAGCCACATACATCTGCCCCATAATTTGGACTCTGACTTGCTCATACTTTGCTCCTGTGCCAGGAACTCATGGCTGTAGGGCATCACTAGAGGAAGACTAGATGAATTACAACTGCTGGGTCATATAGCTCTGCAACTGTGCAAACTGTGATTGGGGCTGCTGAGACTTGTACTTTCCTATTAGTAGATATGCTCTCTGGACACTAATGCCGCGTACACATGAAGTCCAACGGATAATCCCCTCGTGTGTGGGTGCCGGCGGACTTTTTTTGGCCAAAGTACGGCGGACTAAAGTTTTAAGTTTTGTTTTTAAAATTATCCGCTGGACTTGGCAGTCCGGCGGACAATCCCGCCGTGTGTAGTATGGTCCGGCGTACCAAAAAGGACGCATGCTCAGTAGCAAGTATGTCACGGACTCGCTCGGTCTGGTAAAACTAGCCTTCGTTTTGAAGCTAGCACAATCGCCACGCTGCTGATCTTTTTTTGTTATTTTCTGACAGCGGAATTTGTATGTTATCGTACTTGAAGAATGATTTTGCCTTGCTGCTTGTATATTCACGCAGAGTACTCCCGAACGTTTTTTCTTCAGCATTCTTTAGTGAAGTTATATATTTGTATATATATATATCTATATCTCTATATATATATATAGATATAGATATAGATATAGATAGATATATATATATATATCCAAATCACCAAATTCAAAATATATCTATATATCTCAATATAAAAAAATATATATATATATATATACATATATATATATTTATATATATAGATATATAGATATATACGTGTATATATATATATATATATATATATATATATATATATATATATATATATATATATGTACATATATCTCTATTTAGATATATTTTATTATTTGTTGGTTATCAAAAGGATTTGTTATTACACATGATACAATTGTGGAGTCAGCAGAGCTTGCCCTTAATTCAGATCTTAACCCTCACCTTTCCAGCGACTGCACTTGCAGTTCCATTGAAGTTGCACTTTACACTTGTATTGTCAAATGAATGTGCGTTTTGGAAATGCCCTCCATATAATTTAGACATGCACCTGCCTACTCCTAAAGAAACTATGTTTTGGAATAACAAGCACGTATATCATTATTTTCTTGAAATTAAATTACCATTTATTGTGGTTTAAACAAACAAGGCAAAACAAAATAGGAAGGCAACACTGGAGCCACTTTGCGATTTTGAGAAGACTTTTTGCCCCAACGGCAGACATCAAGTTTGTGAAGCCAAAAATTAAGCTTGGGCAGATTTGATCCAATATAGGGAGCACAAGAAGATTGACCAGGAATCACACAGACCAGGAACAGCAGCAGATGACATCTATGTCCCCAAGCTGTGGCACTACAACAGCCTGTGTCTTCTGTGAGACCAGACTGAAGCCAGGCAATCACTTCCGACTCTTCCCACCACGCTGCCCTGCACTCTTCCCTGCAGTCTTCCCTGCACGCTTCCTTGGAGGCTGACTTGTGGTAGGAGGAGGAGGAGGAGGAGGAGAAGAAGGAAGAGGAGGAGGAGGAGGAGGAGAAGTTGCTGTCGGCCCTTCATGTGTCAGGCGGGTGGATTCTCTTAATTGACCCCTCAAACCCCCCTTAATAGCTTCAAAAATGAGGCCCTCGCACAGGTGCCGTTGGCCCTTCTCCATTTCCAGCAACCTGCTGGCCAAGTAGGTGGCATAGGCCTCTTCTGGAATGGGGGGTCTTTGGAGAATCTCACTCGCCTGCCGAATAAATTTGAGTGATTCCTCCTCAACCATGGTCATCCTCCTGGGCCTTCTTGGGGGTAAGGGCAGGGGTGGAGGTAGACTTCTTAATACAGTCTGGCTGTCAGTCTGGCTCGTGCTGGGCCCAGCCACCTCCTGGCTCTCGCTGGTCATGTCCTCCTCCTCCATACCACTTGTCCCGGCATCATCCTGGGTCAGCTCATCCTGTGTGCAAATAAAAACAAAAAATCAAACACCTGTTTTTTGGTTTATGGCCTCCTCAATCATCCAATTGTAAACTTATGAACGAGCAGATAAATTTAAAAAAAGATCCAAAAGGCTATCATTTGGACCCCTGCATTTTCCAAGCAGATCACCAATGTTGTATAAGGCATTTTTTGCCACTACTGGATGTATGTATACACTATATATGTATCGATATGTAGCACCAACACTTTTTAGAAGTGTGCGCAATTTTTGGCATTTTTTTTCACAATTCTGAGTTCAGGGTGTTAATTGTTTCACATTGTAACGTTGACATCATTAATATTCACCCAATCACTATTTAGGCTACTAAATATATACCTGGCTCCAGCTGGGCGCATCAGCCTGCTCCAAGGTGGAGGGGTCTTCTCCTTCCGTGGAAGCCTCAGCTGGGGTGGAGGGAAGAGTGGAGGGAAGAGTGGAGGGAAGGGTGGAGGGAAGAGTGGACAGTGATTGCCTGGGTTCCATCTGGTCACCTATAAAAGCCAGTTGGTTGTAGTACCACAGCTTCGGTACATAAACATTCTCTGCTGCTGCTCCTGATCTGACTGATTCCTCAATCTTCTTGCGCTCCCGCTTGTACATGTGCCTTAAACTTGAAATTCTGGCTTCAACAAACTTGATGTCTGCGTTGGGGACTTGAGTCTTCACAAAATCCACAAGTGGCCCCAGTGTTACCTTCCGGACATCCCTATTTCCATATAAAGGGTTCTTGAGCTGCCACAGGTTGGCATTTTTACGGTACAGCGCAATGAATTCCGACATGAACTGCTGGTCCTTAAATGGATTTAACTGGGCTGCTGACATGTTTGTTTCTGTTTTGTTAGTAATGGCAATACAAAAGACCAAAAACACAAATGTTACTAAAAACGCACATCCAGTTTTTCTAACCAAACATTACACAACACACCCACACACAGGCAGCAACACACCCACACAGGCAGCAACCCCTACACACAGGCAGCAACACACCCACACAGGCAGCAACCCCTACACACAGGCAGCAACACACCCAAACAGGCAGCAACCCCTACACACAGGCAGCAACACACCCACACAGGCAGCAACCCCTACACACAGGCAGCAACACACCCACACACAGGCAGCAACACACACATATCCTTAAAAAATGCAGGCCCAAAACCCAATAAACCACAGTAATGCATCCTAGAAAACACTTACCTTCGTACAGAGCGCTCGCTACTTCCGTTCGGGAACACGTGGGGCCCTCAAACAGCCTTATATACACTGCGCACGCGTCGAAGTCCGCCTGCGTCCTCCGCGTCGCCCGCCCATGACGTTCCTCCTGACGAGTATTCCCCATCCCAATGTTTTTTGCATAATGTGAAAGATGAAGTTACACCGAGTAAATAGATACCCAACATGTCACCCTTCAAAATTACACACACTCGTGAAATGGCGCCAAACTTCGCTACTTAAAAATCCCCCATAGGCTTTAATTTTTTTTACTGGTTACATGTTTTGAGTTACAGAGGAGGTCTAGGGCCAAAATTATTGATCTCGCTCTAACGTTCGCAGCGATACCTCACATGTGTGGTTTGAACACCGTTTTCATATGTGGGCGAGACTTACGTATGCGTTCGCTTCTGCATGCGAGTACACGGGGACAGGGACGCTTTAAAAAAAATATATTTATTTTATTGTTCATTTTACTTTATTTAGTTTAGTTTGACCCTTTTTTTCCCCCCAAAATTTTTTTTGATCACTTTTATTCCTATTACAAGGAATGTAAACATCCCTTGTAATAGGAATATGGCATGACAGGTCCTCTTTACATTGAGATATGGGGTCAATAAGACCCCACATCTCACCTCTAGGCTGGAAAGCCTGAAATAAAAAAAAAACTATCCTGGCTTTGATCGTAGCGCGTATCGCAGGGTATTGTTGGGTATCGCAGGGTATTGTTGGGTATCGCAGGGTATTGTTGGGTATGGTAGAGTATCGCAGGGTATGGGCAGAGTATCGCAGGGTATGGCAGGGTATCGCAGAGTATGGCAGAGTATGGCAGAGTATGGCAGAGTATCGCAGGATATGGCAGAGTATCGCAGGGTATGGCAGGGTATGGCAGGGTATTGCAGGGTTATGGCAGGGTATGGCAGAGTATCGCAGGGTATGGCAGAGTATCGCAGGTATGGCAGAGTATCGCAGGGTATGGCAGAGTATCGCAGGGTAAGGCAGGGTATCGCAGGGTAAGGGCAGGGTATGGCAGGGTAAGGCAGGGTATGGCAGAGTATCGCAGGGTATGGCAGAGCTTCGCAGGGTATGGCAGAGTATTGCAGGGCATGGCAGAGCATTGCAGGGTATGGCAGAGCATTGCAGGGTATGGCAGGGTATGGCAGAGTATTGCAGGGTATGGCAGGGTATGGCACAGTATTGGAGGGTATGGCACAGTATTGGAGGGTATGGCACAGTATTGGAGGGTATGGCAGAGCATTGCAGGGTATCCATCCATCCATGCTCAGACATCCCTCCATACCCTGCAATACCCAGCAATACACTGCAGGCTATTGCTGTGTATTGCTGGGTATGGAGGGATGGCTGAGCATTGATGGATGGATGGATCGGTGGCATGCAGAGCAGGCTGTGGCACTACAGATCCCGCCCACAGCACTGCTGCCACCGATCCCTTCCCCTCTCCTCTCACACTGTACCGATCGGTACAGAGAGAGGAGGAGAGAGGAACCGGCGTCATCAAATGACGCCGGTTTGCTTACATGTGATCGCTCCGTCATTTGACGGTTTTTTGGCTATGGGCCGGTTGTTAAGTGGTTAAAAAAAGAAATGATTTGTAAAATGTGCTGTTAAAAGAAGCACAAAAGCATACATGTTAGCAGCCTGCACACAGTTGAGATAGTACAGTGTCTCCTGAGGACCCTGCTAAAAGTTTTAGATGGCAGTGTCCTATTGCATGGGAGATGCTGAAATCCAGTAGTCCAAATCATGTTCAGTCAGGCAACGTGTTTCAGGTGCATTTCATCCTTTCTTAAAGGGGCCTTACGGCCAATCCTTTTTTTTAAAGTCAGAAGCTACAAACACTGTAGCTGCTGACTTTTAATAAGGACATTTACCTATCCAATGATCCCGTGATGTCAGCCGCCCTGAGGTCGATCCGTCCATCGGAGGAATAGAAAGAGGCAGATTAGGGAGACTGCCTAGCAACAGCGTTTCAGGTAAGTGAAAACATTATTTTATTATTTTTTTTAATTTATGCAATTTTTTTTTTTTTCTGGGTGGCCCTCCACTTTAAGCACTCCATATCATGTGCAATAACCAATCAATTCATTTCAGAGGCATATACCTCTTCCTCATTACTTAATCAGATCATTAGCAGTAACCAGCATTCAAGAGGTATATTACCCCTTTTCAAGGGTTTTACCCTGTTTGTCCCATGGATCCAATATCAGCAATAATGATATAGGGCATCCCCAGAAAATGTAATTTTTTTTTATGAATGAGCTATTCTTTATTTCAGCCACATGCTCACTGCATTTGTCAAAGATCATGTTTTGCTGGGCAGCAGGTTGCCTAACCTTTTTTGCCATTTTTTGTACTGGAATGTTAATGCTTTTCTGCACATAATAGTATTGACCTCAATGTCTGCCTATTTTTCTTTAGCAGTTTCACACTTACATATATGTATGGTTTGATCATCTTCCATGCTATGAGAGATTGTGCTCTGAGCTTTCTGATCTTTCCCTATCCACTTGTCTGAAGGGTGACTTAATTTATACATTTCCGGTGTACCTTCTCTTATCACAGCATTTTCATCTCAAATTTTCAAGACTGGTAGTTCTGGTTTGTGAGATTTGAAAACCAAAGTTTTGTTGTAACTGTGTTACTCGCCATTTTCTTTAATCTGTTGCAGTCTTCTTTCTGTTGCTGTATCTTGCACTTATATGCTGTAGCCGGTTATGACTGGGCCCATAGCCTGTTAGACATTTTATATATAGCCCTACAGAACAGACAGTGCACAGTCCACAAGCTTTTTTGCTTCACTGCAAGAAGGAAACGGAAAACTTTATTCAGAGAAAAGAAAGAGTATACCTATAGATGCAGAGTATAGATGCAGCTACAAACTTATAAACACTGTCATCTACTGGTAGAGAATATATCTCTACTGAATACTGATGTAGTTGTTGCATAAAATACATGAACACTGTATTCCAACAGCCTTACATACAAATGATATACATACAATTTTACAAAACGTTTTCCAACAAGCACCTGCTGGAATTATTATTCAATAGCAAAAAAAATGGTATTGCTTACTGTGATGCTGCTGGTATGGTCCTTTCTGTCTGTTTATGAATTGTTAGTATCACAAACTATTTTCATTTGGTGTTACTATCGTGTCCATTTATATAATCTTTTCAAGATAAAAAGATGTAAAAACTATTTTCTTTTGGGCCTGGTGTAAAGTTGATAGCCCTCAAAATTTGGAATTCTATTATGTTCTCCTGTGGTGCTGCAGTACTTCGCCAAAGATCTTTTCAAGAAAAGCATAACCCTTCTTTATTCTTATAAATAACCTTTCTTCCAGGATACTAATGGTAAATTGTTACAAACCAACAAAAAGAATTGTAATTTGCAGTCCCCTGACAAAACAATTTTTTTTCTCAACAACAGTTGTATTTCTAGGTCTGTAAAGAATAGGTGTCTAAAATAAGTAAAACTAAATATATAACAGTGGCCACATTAAAAAATGATAGGGAAAAAAACGGTTAATAGCAAACTACTATTAAAGTGCATTTGCATTTGTTTAAATACAACCATGTGCCTACATAACACATCAGCAGGTTCTGTCGTGAGCCACAGAAGATTTTGTCAAAGGTTTAGGCAAATGTCTGCTGGTGATAAATAAATACCACACTATTAGTAACACAGACGTCATGTAGGCAATGTGCATCATTACGACATATTTTTATGTACTTTATCTTTCTGTAATGTAGTAAAGCAAGCTCTGGACAGTCAATGGGCCTGTGATAACCTATTATGAATGCTTAGGACTTCAGTCTCCCAATCAACATTGCTTATTTTTAATCCTCACACTGCTAGCATTAGTAAATAGATAGGAAAATATATCAAATTTATTAGTAAAGCACTTACCCCCGAATTTTTGATTTGGGCCTGCACTCTGCTAAGGAACCCCCCTGAATTGACTCAATCCCCTTGACACAGCTGTGGTGCAATACAATACAGTACAATATCATGTAATGCAATATACCTGTGTTGTTTACTCAGGATTCACTGGATCCACCTGGTGGGGAAAAAACAGTACGCCACACAACTGGATACTTAACCAAAATATATTTTACTGTAGAATATTCAGAAGGGCGATTACAGTAATTGTGCTGTCATCCCAACATAGGACAACAGCACAATGAATTTCAACACAAACAATTACAAACAATATGTATATATATATATATATATACCGTATTTATCGGCGTATAACACGCACTTTTTCCCCTTAAAATCGGGGGAAAGTCGTGGGTGCGTGTTATACGCCGATACCCCAAAAAAAATGACAAAAATCGGTTGCGGCGCCGAAAAATGGCGACGGTGGCCGAAAAAGTCAGAAAAAGGCCGGAAAAAGCCGAAGCGCGGCCGGAAAAGACCGAAGCCGGCTGTTCAGCTCCGCTCGTAGTCCCGCCTCCCTGCACTCGCTCCCGAAACAGCAGGGAGGCGGGACTCTGAGCGGAGCCGAACAGTCGGCTCGGTCTTTTTCGGCCGCACTTTGGCCTTTTTTGGCCCCGGTTCGGTCTTTTTCGGCGGCGGGAAATTTAAACGCTGGCAAACTGCAAATGACACTAGCAAGCTGCAAATGACACTGGGCAAGCTACAAATTACGCTGGGCAAGCTACAAATGACGCTGCGCAAGCTACAAATGACGCTGGGCAGGTTGCAAATGACGCTGGGCAGGTTGCAAATGACGCTGGAAAAGGCTGCAAATGACGCTGGGCAAGCTGCAAATGACGCTGGGCAAGGCTGCAAATGACGCTGGGCAAGCTGCAAATGACGCTGGGCAAGCTGCAAATGACGCTGGGCAAGCTGCAAATAACGCTTAAATGAAAGTTTTTTTTTCCCTAAACTTCTCTCCTAAAACTTTTTTTCCTTAAAATTTCCCTCCTAAACTTGGGGTCCGTGTTATACGCCGGTGCGTGTTATACGCCGATAAATACGGTATACACTTATATATTTATACCTGGGAGCTCCCCTTACTTTTAAAGCTATACGTAAGAGCTCACTTAAAGTACTTAGTCAGTGATCTTATTTCTTTGCTAGCTAAAGTAACTCCTTTGTGATTTGTAATCCACAGTCTATGAAAAGTTAAGTTAAGGTAAAGGTGCTCCTGGTGTAACTTCGATAACTAATTTACAATGCTTGAGGCGCCAGAGTAGATAGGCCTCAAGCCTGCTCAGTGTCAGTTGCTCTGCTCCTCCTCCGTGGAACTACATATTCCAGTGAGGCCTGAATATGAGTCTAACTGCGTGTGAAAGTTAACAAAGGGTGGGCTGTGACCCGCTCACCAACTGGATCGGTGCTCCATGTAGTAACTTTGGTCCGGTGACTGCAGCTTGCTTCTCTGTCAGCTGGGCCAGTCGCTCCGTTCCGTTCCGCTGGATGAACCCGATCCTCCGATGCTTGGATGAGTGTCTCTGGATCTTCAATCCGGTCACTGTCTCTCAGGCACCATCAGGTCACTTCTGCAAGCAAGCAGGGTTGTGCTCCGCAATGTCTGTGAGCCGCTGTTTTCGGGGAAACCTGCGCACAGATCCTCGCAGGCTGGCCACGAGATCCCAAGAGACCTAAGATGGCCACTCGGGGGGGGGGGGGGGTCCTTTTATCTCCTGCCCAGCATGCACTGCATGAGAGGGTGTCCATGGGTAGGTCACCCGGCATCCTGGGTAAAAAGGTCAACCTTCAGATCAAAACAACAGTCACTTCCTGTATAAGTCTTTTTGCTTGTTTTGAGGTAGTAATAATAATATACAAGTGCATTACCAGTATTTGGTCACTAGATGGCTCCAAATACTGAAACATAGCAATGTCCATAGACTTTTGTATTAAAGCATGTAAACACACATTAATAGGTAAATATATGTCAGCGCTACATTAGTGTTAAACTTTTTTTTTTTTTACATTTCCTCAGTTATGTCCTGTTTTTTTGCAAAGGCAGATAATGTCATATATCCCAGGAGTCTTCGGGGGGGGGAGATGAGGAGGGGTTTTCTCAGCTAAGCATACTCTCCTGCATGCATGCATGATATAAGGGCAAATGGATTCCAGGAAGTAAATGCTACATAAATCATTTACCCTTACTCAAGATGGCCACGGCCAGAAATGATAAAGATTTGATTTTCAAAGTAATTTTGCAACAAAATAAAACATAGAGACATGGATGGATGAGGGAGTTTGCTTTATATATTAAAAATGAATTAAATAATGTTTTTGGTTTGTGGTGCTCACATGCAGTAAAGATCCACTTTAGTAGATGGGTTGTTGCTTTTTGTACTTGTCCTGGTGATTTTGAGATATTTAGGATATAGTAAAATTGCTTATAACATGGCAGCAGATGTGTTCAGTTTATTATTGATTTACTGATTTGACAGCAATACAGTACAGCAGTAGACATGTGCATTCGTTTTCGTCCAAATGCATTTTTGTCCGAATTTCGGGTATTTTCGTTATCATTTTAAAAAAAAAAACGATAACGAACACGCAGAATCCGAAAACTGAAAGATCCGACATAAACAAACGATTTATTTTCGTTTTTCATTGTGACAACAGTTCAATATAGATAGGAGATTTGACATGACGCTGACAATAGCAATCTGTGTCCATCGAACCTGTGGTCGAATGTGCCTAACCTTAGCTCTATTAGTCCAAGATTATTCGACATGACATGACAGAAAAGATTCGACATGAAGATTCGACAAAGCAGTCGCCGCGAGCGGACATTTATAGTCAAATGTTTCCCCCACAGGCTATAGAAGAATTCTAATGTAAGGTTGACTAGTAATAATAATTAATAAATAAATGTATTACTAGTGTCATACAACATTAGAATTCTACTATAGTTTGTAGGCAAATCTTCTTAGAACATAAGACAGACACCATAAGCCTTCAATAACATGGATTGTTTACAGAAAAAGAGGTCTACAAAGCTATAAAGTGAGCCTAATGCCTCGTACACACGTACGTGCTGTTCTTCAGTGCGTTCGGTTAAGTTGTTTGTTTGATCAGCCGAACTCGGGAACGAGTTCGTGGTGTGCAGGGGCTCGGTGTTGCGGTTAACACCTTGGCCCGAGCCCAGTCCATGAACAGGGTGATGAGGAGTTCATGGACCAAGAATTGGTTGTGCCAGCGTGACCAATTCTCACATATGCCTTTGCTCCGTGAGATCCGTGAGAATAATCCTGATGATTTCAGGAATTATCTCAGGATGACGGACCCCATTTTTCACCGTCTGATGGCTTCGCTGTCCCCTTATATTACCATGCAGAATACCTGCATGCGGCAAGCCATCATTGCGGAGCAGAGGCTAGTCGCCACGTTGCGTTACTTGGCGATGTGGAGAAGCTTGCAGGACCTCAAGTTCACGACAGTCATCTCCCCCCAGGCTCTGGGGCTCATTTTTCCAGAGACCTGTTCTGCCATTATCCACGTCCTGCAGGATGAATACATTAAGGTAAGTCTTCTCTTTTCAAATTACCTATGTCTTGTATGTTTGCTAATGTAGTGCACCAATGTCATCATTAGCTAATTACCATGATAGGACTATTCTATGAATGTCCCCTATTCCAGTATATTTTTTTATTTTTGTGTTTTGTATAGTATTTTATGGTTGACCTATCGAAATTGCTATAAGAATGTATTATTTAGTGGGTCATATTTATTTTATTTTTCCTTGCACCAACCTCCCCAGCATGGAATCTTGGCCCCCCAAACACCCCTAGCCTAGTCACTTTATTTGTTAAAAAATGTATATTACCAGCTCCATTGTACAGCTTTACTCACCCCCCCTTTCACCCCCCTTGCCCCTCACCCCTTTCACCCCCTTGCCCCTCATTTTTAAATTGAATGCATGTGGTTTGGGTCAGCTTGTAATTAACCCCCCCACCCCCACACTCACCCTCTTTAATTAATTGCATTTGGTTTGGGTCATCTTGTAATTAAACCCCCCCCCACCCCCACACTCACCCACATTAATTAATTGCATGTGGTTGGGGTCAGCTTGTAATTAACCCCCCACAACCCCCTCCCACACACACCCTCTCCCACACACACCCACTTTAATTAATTGCATGTGGTTTGGGTCAGCTTGTAAATAACCCCCCACCCCCACACACACCCTCTTTAATTAATTGCATGTGTTTTGGGTCAGCTTGTAAATAACCCCCCCACCCCCACACTCACCCTCTTTAATTAAGTGCATGTGGTTTGGGGCAGCTTGTAATTAACCCCACCACCCCCACACTCACCCGCTTTAATTAATTGCATGTGGTTTGGGTCAGCTTGTAATTAATCCCCCCATCCCCACACACACCCTCTTTAATTAATTGCATGTGTATTGTGTGACCTTACAATTAATTACTCCCCACCCACATACCCATTATTATCTTCTCTGGGCCATCAGAGGGGTCATCAATCAGAGATTTGTCCCTTATCCTTAATCTTTTTGCTTTATTTCAAGGACTAACAAAATTAATACATATGTTGTTCCAAATTGTTTGTTAATTTGTTGGATTTCGTGTGGTGTTTTGCCTGGTTTTTAATTCGAATTGTATCGTTCTGTTTGACTTCACAGTGTCCTTCCACGTCACAGGAATGGCAGACTGTGGCTTCCCTGTTTGCTGCCCGTGGGGACTTTCCCAACTGCGGAGGGGCGATTGACGGCAAACATGTGCGAATTGTGCCCCCACCCCATTCGGGGTCTTACTATTGGAATTATAAGGGGTTCCATAGTATAGTGTTGATGGCGGTGGTGTCGGCACAATATGACTTTCATTATGTGGATGTGGGGTAAAACGGCCGGATGTCGGATGGAGGAGTCTTCAACCACACGGAGTTCGGGCCATCGTCTCCAGACTGGTGGCCTGGAGCTGCCACCAGATGAAGATAATGTTGAGGGACTCCCGTTCGTTTTCATTGCCGACGAGGCGTTCGGTCTGGGTGACAACTTGATGAGGCCATGTCCCCAAAGATCCCTCACCCCTGAGATGAGGATTTTTAATTTTCGGTTGGCCAAAGCAAGAAGGGTTGTGGAAAATGCCGTTGGTATTATGGCCAACCGTTTCAGAATGCTGCTTACATCCATACATCTGGCAGAGTACAAACTGAATACTATTATTCGTGCATGCTGTGTAATGCACAATTATCGACGGAAACATTCTGGAAGCTACACATTACCTATCGGGCCGGAGGCCGGAGTGGAAGGCGACATGACAGGTCTGGATAATCGCCGTCTTGGTTTGGCCCCACAATCAGCACAGCAAGTGCGGGACCGTTATTTAAATTATATTAATGGTAGGGGGGCCATTGCAATGGCAGCAGACCCTTAAAACAGCAATTTTTTGGAAAGAAAAAATACAGTTATTTATGTATGAAAGATTGGTTTTTTCGTATTGTTTTGCTTTTATTTTTGCCTGTTTTATATGTTGTCCAAGTGCACTTATTAATAGTGGCAAACTTGGTTTGCGTTTAGTAAATAATCCCCTTTGTCAATGAACCACAACATGTTTTGGTCCAACTGGTAGTATTTAAAAAGAATAAGCCACACATTGTTTAATTTGTGCAAACAATTTCTTTTTTATTCTAGTGCACATCCAAACCTTTTTTTTTTTGTTTTTTTTTTGTTGATTTCCTCTTTTTTTTTAGGTCATTTTTGGTAATATGTATTTTTTTTTTTTTTTAACAACATATTTTTAATTTTTTTTTGTTATTTTTTAAATATTTTTTTGGTCTTTTTCTCACAACATTTTTTTTTGTGTTTTATTTTTTTAAACAAACATAAAAACATGGTTTAAAATTGTAAAAATTGTTTGGTTAGCATTTGAAAATATTTACACAATATAAAAGTAGGGAACTTACAAAGTTCAACAGGTAACCCATGTACAGTAGAAGCCAAATTTAGAATATGCACACAAATTGAAGACGAAAATGGGTAATGTCAACATGTGCTATGTTCCATCATGGGGAATCAATGGACGTGTTTTGTGTGGGAAACCCCTTCCCACTCACCTACTAGCATTAGGGGTTGCAAACACAAAATGCGTCCATTGAGATCCCCTGAAGGCACATAGCACATGTTGACACCCCATGTGCATATAAAAAATTTGGCCTCTAAAAATTAAAAAAAATAGCGGATCAAAAGGGGAAAGAAGGACATGATTGATGTTAGGAAATGGAAAAGGGGTCTTTAGATTCTCCCTAAAACATCAATCATGTCCTTCATACCCTGCTGCATGGTGGCCATCTCCTTCTGCATGTTGTCCAGCTGCAGATTCCAGGCCATTATCTGGCCAATAAGCCTGTGGGCACTGTCTGTGGAAAATGGCTCCGCAGCTTGTCCTTCCACAACCAGATCAGCATCACCTACAAGTTGGGTAGAGAAAACACAAGAAAAAAAGTGTCAAAGACATGCAGACCTTAATTTAGTAGCTCAATCTGTGTTCTGAGACACTCACTTGGTGTGGTGCAGATTTGATCCACTTCAAGCACCTCTTCCTCCACGCGTGGGCTTGGGCTAACTGCCCAATAAGTCTGCTGAGGCCGGGAGGTCCTGGTAGGTTCGGACTGACGTCTCAGTCTTTTGCCCCCTATGGTAATGTAACACAAAGGTACACTTTTAATCTCACTGATATTTGAGTGCCGAAATATGATTATTAAACATTGTTTAAAAGTGTTGTCAAATTATTAGCAGTTTGTAGGAAGATCCTACTTGAATACAGAATTGAAATCTCTATCTAATGAAACTCCAATACTTAAACCGCCCTTCAACCCTAAAGTTGAACTTCGGCTCATTGGATCCCTGCACCCCTGTGGTTTCTTATTTGGAACCTTTTAGGGGGGAGGGGTTGCAGATACCTGTGTAAGGCAGGTAGTTGCACACACATCCGGCCATAGACTCCCTCAGAAGTATACGCCACATCCCGTCCCACCGTGCTGTCTGCTTGGACACACAGGGGTCCCAGAGCTAGCGCGGACCAGTCCTATTGCATTGCGCAACTGGCGCATGCCCAATAGTGACCCGTGAAGTGAAGCCGCAAAGATTAATTTCATGATTACAATATCAAAGATTGTAGCTGCATCATCCAAGGGACAGGTGAGTGTACTTCTTCTTAGAAAAGTCACCACCTACAGTATTTCTAGATGATGAGCATTTTGTTTTAATTTGGAGCTTGACACCCTGCTTAACAGATTTATCCCCCCTCCCCCCAAAACAGCTTCTGGAGTCCCTGTGTAAGTTACCCATAAAATCCTTACTACAGCAGTAATAGTAAAGATAGTGACAATAATAAACAACCTTACAACTCCAACAACCGAAAGCCAGGTAAACTGACTAAAAACTTTATCAAGACAAACGAACTTTCATCAAGTCTTCGCAAGTTTTACGTACGAATGGTAATAACAACTGCGCAAGTTTCACGTACGAGTGCTATAACATCTGCGCAAGTTTCACGTACGAATGGTAATAACATCTGCGCAAGTTTCACGTACGAGTGCTAATAACATCTGCGCAAGTTTCACCTACGAATGGTAATAACATATGCGCAAGTTTCACGTACGAGTGGATCTAAAAGTACTAGCTAAGGTCCTAGCGGGTCGTTTGAACACAGTGATTACGGTCCTTGTACATCCGGATCAGTCCGGGTTCATGCCGGGCAGAGAGACTGGTGGTGTCCCTGGACGCAGAGAAAGCGTTTGACTCGGTTGAATGGGGGTACCTCTGGGCTGTCCTCCGGAAATTTGGTCTTGGACCGGTGTTTATTCAATGGCTGCGCATGATGTATGCCTCCCCTAGTGCTCGTATCAGAACTAACAACTCCCTTTCACAGGCTTTTCCCTTGGGAAGGGGCACCCGGCAAGGGTGTCTGCTCTCACCGGGGCTTTTTGCGCTGGCTGTGGAGCTACAGGCTTCTAAAATACGTGCTGCGCACACGGTAAAGGGGATACAGGTGGGAGTGTTGGAGGAGAAAATATCCTTGTATGCAGATGACACCATCCTGTACTTAAGCGACGTCTCCTCCTCGCTCCAAGGCAGCCCTGCAGCTAGTTGATGACTTCGGAAAGTATTCTGGTGTCAAGGTCAATCGGGATAAGTCCCTGATCTACCCGCTCAGTCCCAATAGACCTAGACCCCCCTTGCAAAGCCCCCTAGTCTGGGTGGATACATTTTAATATCTTGGGATACATATGGGCGGACCGGTGGCCAAATATATGGAACTTAATTTAAATCCCCTACTCGCTAACTTTTCAAAGTAGTGCGCTGACTGGAAAATGCTTCCCTTGACCCCGATAGGTAGAGTTAACCTCATCAAGATGGTTTTTCTGCCGAGGTTCCTCTACCTTTTTAGGAATAGCCACATAGCGATCCCAATGACCTTTTTTGCCAGAATTAAATCTATTACCTCCTCGTTTGTATGGCTGGGCAAGGTGCCCAGGCTGGCACTTTCTACCCTGCAACTCGCTGTGGGTAAAGGAGGGCTTTCTCTCCCCAACTTCCAATTTTATTACTGGGCGGCCATACTGGTGAATGCCCAATGGTGGTTTTCACAGCCAAAGGACAACCCAGCGGTGACTTTGGAGGCTGCGATCCTGGGGTCGTACATGGCACTTGGTAACCTAGTGTTTAGGGGGGTCAGAGCATATCCCAATATGACTACCCTGATGCGCACGACCATCATGGTCTGGAATAGAGCTAGAGGGGTGCACCGGACTTCGGGTACGATTTCTCCTCACATGCCACTATGGGGTAACCCCAATCTTTCCCATTTCCGCAGTATCCCAGATCCGCAAATTTGGGCCACTAGGGGAATTACGACTTTACAACATTTGATGGTGAGAGGTAGACTGTGTACGTTCCCAGAATGAAAAGTTAAGTATCATTTACCAAACTCGATGCTTTTCCGGTTCTTCCAGGTGAGACACGCCTTTCAGCACCAATTTCCCGGGGGGACCATCCTTGAGTCAGATCCAGTTGAGAGGCTGCTTGCTTCTAGGGTTTTACCGGCCCCCTTGTCTACAATTTATTTCCACATGACAGCCTCCTCGTCTACCCCACTACCTAGGGTGTATAATAAATGGAAGGTGGACATACCTTCTCTGGACGAGGAAGACTGGGACTCCTGTGTCTCATTGTATGTTTCCACCTTAATTTCTGCTAGGGACCGTTTCATCCAGCTGAAGTTTCTACACCGGGCCTATTACACACCTCAGAAACTGGCGACTATCTAAAGGGACAGGTCCCCCAACTGCACGAGATGTGGGGGGGAGGACACCTCCTTCCTACATATGACCTGGTCATGCCCAGCGCTGCAGGGATTCTGGGAACAAGTCCTGGCTGACATTAATCAATCATCGGAGCTTTCCCTCCCACTGCAGCCAGAAATTCTACTCATAAATGTGATAGGTGACCCCTCGGTTGGGAAGTACAAGAAACTATTTGTGTCATTTGCAACATACTACGCCCGTAGAGAGATTCTGTTGAAATGGAGGGCCGAGCTCCCACCCACCATCACCACATGGAGAAATACTTTGAACACGGTTTTACTACTGTACAAAATAACTTATGTCAATAGGAATTGTCCGCACAAATTTGATAAGATTTGGTCATCCTGGATAGACTCTTGGGGATCCCTGCCGCTGGATCTATCTCCTCCTGAACCAGATGCTGATGTATGATCCAGTGACTGGGATCTGGATGTCCGAATTGGCGGAGTGTATGCTCTGCACTGTCCCCCCTTCATTTCAGTCCCCTCCCCCCCTTCCCCCCCCTCCCTCCGCCCTCCGCCCCTTTCCTTCCCCCTCTCTTCTCCCTCTCCCCCCCCATCCTCCTCCCCTCTTGTGTATCCTTGTTCCCCTCCTTTTCCCCATTACCCTCTTACCCTCTTCTCTCCTAAAGCAGCCTTTCCCTTTATTCCCCCGGGCAGATGTTCTGTCCCTCCTATCCCCTTCCTTCTAATGCCTAATAATGTGGGACAGAGAATGTACCTATTGACTGGATTATCGCGTGCTATTGTGTCAACTGAGAAACCTGTATGTTGTCCACTTGCTCTATTTATCTTGTACTGCAGACTGACCTGTATGTACTTAAGATAAATAAAGTTCATATTTTGTTAAAAAAAAAGTCTATGGGACTTGAACGTTCAAAATCTAAAGTGCTAATTTTAAAGGCTTATATGCAAGTTATTGTCAATGCAAAAAAATGTTTTAAAAATGGACGTTTTTTTCAGGAGCAGTGATTTTATTAATGCTTAAAGTGAAACAATAAAAGTGTAATATTCCTTTAAATTTTGTACCTGGGGGGTGTGTATACTATGCCTGTAAAGGGGCGCATGTTTCCCGTGCTTAGAACTGTCCCTGCACAAAGTGTCATTTCTGCAGGAAAAAAGTCTTTTAAAAGCACTCGCGGCTATATTGAATTGTCGGATCCCCGTAATACACAGTCATTGATAAAAAAAAAAATATGCGTGGGTTTCCCCCCAAATTCAATTACCAGGCCCTTCAGGTCTGGTATGGATATCAAGGGGAACCCCAGGTCAAATTTAAAAAAAGAATGTCGTGGAGTTCCCCCCAAAAATCCATACCAGATCCTTTATCCGAGCACGCAACCTGGCAGGCCGCAGGAAAAAAAGGGGGGGACAAGACAGCGCCCCCAGCGCCCCCCCCCCTCCTGAACCATACCAGGCCACATGCCCTCAACATTTGGAGGGTGCTTTTGGGGTCTGTGACCCCTCAAAGCACCATGTCCCCATGTTGATAGGGACAAGGGCCTCATCCCCACAACCCTGGCCAGTGGTTGTGGGGGTCTGCGGGCAGGGGGCTTATCAGAACCTTGAAGCCCCCTTTAACAAGGGGACCCCCAGATCCCGCCCCCCCTGTTTGAAATGGTAAGGGGGTACAAAATTACCCCTACTGTTTCACAAAGAAAGTGTAAAAAATTGTAAAAAAAACACACTGACACCGTTGGGATAAGTCCTTGCTATCCAGCGATGGCTGATCTCTTCTCTGGGGTCCAGCGATGGGTGATCTCTTCCGATGATGTCCAGCGCAGCACATCGTGTCTCCACGGAGACACTGCAGGAATCCCAGGTCTTAGCTGAAGAGGACGGGGCCAGCCGTCACTGGAACCCGCCCCCCTCTGACTAAAGGGGGAAGTCCCCAGTGACGTACGGGTGACCCCGCCCCCTCTGATGTAACAGAAACCTGCGTTACATCAGAGGGGGGCGGGGTCACCCGTACATCACTGGGGAAGCCCGGCTTTTCCCTTGCATCAGAGGGGGGCGGGGTCACCCGTACATCACTGGGGAAGCCTGGGTTTCCCCTTGCGTCAGAGGGGGGCGGGGTCATGTGACAGGTGGCCCTGTCCTCCTCAGCTAAGACCTTATAAGGCTGTCGGGATTCCCGCAGTGTCTCCGTGGAGGCAGGATGCGCTGCGCTGGACGTCATCGGAAGAGATCACCCCTCGCTGGACCCCAGAGAATAGATCACCTATTGCTGGATAGCAAGAGTGGATTACCACCGCTGGAATCTTTTTTTAATTTTTTTTATTTTTAATAAAGGACTTTTGTCTGTGTGTTTTTTAACAATTTTTTACATTTTCTTTGTGAAATGGTAGGGGTACATTTGTACCCCCTTACCATTTAAAACAAGGGGGCGCTCTCTCATCCCCCCTCTTTTCCTGCGGCCTGCCAGGTTGTGTGCTCGGATAAAGGGTTTGGTATGGATTTTTGGGGGGAGCTCTAGGCCATTTTTTTTTTTAAATGCCGCTATTACTAGTAAAAAAAAATGTATAAAAATGCCATAAAACTATCCCCTATTTTGCAGACGCTATTACTTTTGCGCAAACCAATCAATAAACACTTATTGCGATTTTTTTTTCTACCAAAAATATGTAAATGAATACGTATCGGCCTAAACTGAGGAAAAAAATATTGTTTTATATATATTTTTGGGGATATTTACTATAGCAAAAAGTAAAAAATAATGTGTTTTTTTCAAAATTGTCGCTATTTTTTTGTTTATAGCGCAAAAAATAAAAACCACAGGGGTGATCAAATACCACCAACATAAATTTCTATTTGTGGGGAAAAAAGGACGCCAATTTTGTTTGGGAGCCATGTCGCACGACCACGCAATTGTCAGTTAAAGCGACGCAGTGCCGCAAAAAGTGCTCTGGTCAGGAAGGGGGTATTTACAGCCCTTCCGGGGCTGGTGATTAATTACTGGCTTGCCAGAGCCAGAAGAGTGGTGGAGAATAATTCTTGCCTGCTGCATTTTAGATACATTTTTGCGCAAAAATGCAGCAAACTATGTGGCCTCAGTTGGGCCGGATTATTACTGGATCCAACACTGACGGCTCTTGAAGCTGGCCGTCCTGGCTTGCATTTCCAAAGCGCCCGTGAAGTTCGCCAAAAGTATCTAGAGTACTTTGCGGGTAGGGGGGCCATTGATATGCCACCAAAAAAATTAAAAGTCAGCAGCTACAAATACTGCAGCTGCTGACTTTTAATAATCAGACACTTACCTGTTCCAGAGTCCAGCGATGTGGGGGATCGAAGCCCCACTTGTCCCCCTCTCCATTCAGCAGTGCCGGCATGGTAACTGTGGGCACCCAGCTGTGGCTTCACAGCCAGGCACCCACTGTGCATGCGCAAACGGCACCGCGTGCCGTGATTGGTTGCACAGTCATCTGGGACCTGTCACATGTCCCAGATGATTGACAGGAGGAAGGGGGCAGAGCTGAGCCCTTCCTGTGCCGAGGGGAAGTGATGTCACCAGTCCAGGCACTGAAGGAGGCAGACTACGATGGACCCCCTAGCAACAAGCATTTAGAGGTAAGTAAAAAAAAAATTTTTCAAATGTTTTTTCTTTATTTTTTTATGCACATTTATGCTTTTTTTGGGGTGCAACACCACTTTAATGTCTGTAATGCAATAATGATAAAAATATTCATAATTTTCAGCACCATCAATGAGATTTGTGGATTCACGAAAATGGTCTGATTGTGGCAAATTATAAACCACTGTGGGTGTTATTTACTAAGAGCAAATCCACTATGCAATACAAGTGCACTGCAAAAGTGCACTTGAAACTGCACTGAAACTGCACTCGTAGTGCAAAGTGGATTTGCCTTTAGTAAATAACCCCCATTGTCACTGTAAACACCAACTTACTCCGAAAACTGCTATTGAGCATTGAAAGAAGGAGCCACACATTGTTGAGTAGAAAACATTTTACTCAAAGCACATTCACACGTGCATTTTAAAATCTTTGGTGTTTAACATTTTTTTTGGTCACATTAGAAATAGCCTTTTTTTGGTTAAACAGGCATGTTTCCAAACATAACATACACAACTCAGGAACTTACAAAGGTCAACTTTGATAAATTGAAGGCAATATGAGACATTAGTATGTCCAAATGGTGTTGATGTTGCCATCAGATGGGGTGATGTCACCCCTGTAAAAGCCACATTTTGAAGATGCACACAAATTGTGATTCAAAATGGGGATTTCCCTCCTGATTCCATGCCTAATGTCAACATGTGCTAGCTCCCATCATGGGGGATCAATGGATGTGTTTTGGGGGTACAGCCTCTTCCTCTCAGCTACTTTTTGTGCAGCTGCCCCTTATTATTATTATTACTTCAGTTGCAAGGAAGGGGTTGCACCCACAAAATGCGTTCATTGATATCCCGTGATGGCAGATAGCACATGTTGACACACTGTGTGCATATTCAAAATTTGGCTTTTGAAATACTTTCAAACTTGTTTATAAAAGCAAAAATATACAAAAAAATGTAAAATGTTTGTGTGTTTTAGATTCTCCCTAAAACATCAAAGATATTCTTCATTTTTTTTTTGAACATCATTGATGTTTTCCTTTATATTTTCAAAATCACAATTGCACCCCATTATCTCCCAGATGAGGATATTGGCACTTTCACTTGTGAAATGAGATTCTTCTTCCACAACATCAATATCACCTAAAATAAAAAAACACACCATGTATTATAAATATGCAGGCATACATCTATTACCTGAAGCTGTGGTCTCAGACACTCACCTGTTGTGGTGACAATTTTGCCCACGTCATAAACATCTCCCTCCTCATCCTCTGCTTATGTTTTGGTGACTTCCCTAGTCTTTTCTCCCCTATGTGAATAAAAAAAGGTATACTTAACACACAGATATTGGAGGGCAGAAATAGGAATATGAAACATTGCTTGGAAGTGTCGTAAAATTTTCTGTTTTGGAAGAGTTCCAAGCTGAAGACATTTTTGGTTCCTTTCTAAAGCTGGAATACTTACCTTTTTTGTACAAGTTTCACACATGGAGACACCCCTAGTATCCACTGGAGCACCTGTGTGGGACACCCTAAAAAGTTTGGTCTTGTGTCCCACACTAGTGCTCCTGCGTCCAGATGTGTAAACAGCTGCTAACTGTCCTCTTCTTACACTGAAACAAGTTTGCATTTCATTCTAGTTACAAACCCATCTAGACAACAATGTCATAAACTTCTTTGAATACAAATAGGCATGACCAAATGTAGTTAACCTGCATCTGCCAAAAACATTGTATTAGTGGGCGAATGAACGATGTTTCCTACGAACGATTACTGTGCCCACGAACATGAAAGTTGCCATTTTAAACTGTGCAACAGTAAAGGAAAGCACATGGAGCAGCATGCAAGTAATAATATTAATAGGAACACAAGACAAATACTTACTTTTTAGAAGCAGTTTCCGGATCTTTCTGTACTGATCGTGCTCCCTCAATTTGAGGTCTGACCATCGTTTCCTCAGTTGATCATTGGATCGCCGTACCCCAAAATCCTTCTGCAAACCTTTCACAACTTTAGTCATGATTTTGGCCTTTCTCATAGTTTCATAGTTTCATAGTTAGTAAGGTTGAATAAAGACATCAGTCCATCCAGTTCAACCTGAGTGAGTGTCTACAATTGTCCCTATCCCTGTACATTGCACACTCACATCAGTCCCTACCCTCAAGGAACCCACAATCCAAGGTCCCCATTCATATACTAGGGCCAATTTCTGGACAGAAGCCAATTAACCTACCTGCATGTCTTTGGATTGTGGGAGGAAACCGGAGTACCCGGAGGAAACCCACGCAGGCACAGGGAGAACATGCAAACTCCAGGCAGATAGTGTCGTGGTTGGGATATGAACCAGTGATCCTTCTTACTGCTAGGTGAGAGTGCTAACCACTACACCACTGTGCCGCCCCATTTTGGGTTTAGGTAAGGTCCATGCTTCCCATCATAGTCGGCCCTCTTCAAGATGTCCACCATCTCCACCATCTCTATAAAGGACATATTTGAGGCCTTAACCTCCCTGGCGGTATGATTATTTCTGATTTTAGGTGCTGAAAGCGGTACAATTATTTTGCATGGAAATTTGGCGTTTTATATTGTAGGCCTGCAATTCTTATTCCGCATACACACGATCGGACTATCCGGCGGACTTGGTCCTGCGGACCAGAGTCCGCCGGACAATCCGCCCGTGTGTGGGCTCTTGGGAAGAAAAAGTCTGGCAGACTTAGAAAGAAGTCTTGACAATCCGGCTGTCTGTGTGCTAGTTCGCCGGACTTTTGAAATGAACGAACTTGCCCACACACGGAGTAAAGTCCATTCATTTTGAACATGACTCCAGGTAGACGGGACTAGCGAATGAAGTCAGTCAATGTCGCTGCCTCGATTGTGAGATTGACACCTTGCTAGCTCCGTCGCCTGGTAAGGATTTAAAGGGGAACCCCTATGCCAAAAAAACGGCGTGGGGGGCCCCCAAGTCCATAACATACCCTTATCCGAGCACGCAGCCCGGCCGGTCAGGAAAGGGGGTGGGGACGAGCAAGAGCCCCCCCTCCTGAGCCGTAACAGGCCGCGTGCCCTCAACATGGGGGGGTGCTTTGGGGAAGGGGGCCCTTCGCCTTCCGCAATCTCCGCTCGTCCGTCGCAACGTCGCAGGGAACGGAGCTCAGCGGCACTCGGCACTGTGTGAATCGAGCGAGGAGACAGCTCGCACACACAGTGAGGAGACATCGCTGGGACAAGGTAAGTAAATTTCCCTGTATCCTGCGATGCTATCCTGAGTCTGGCTCAGGGTTACCGCTAATGGTACTGAAAATTCACCCCGAGCCAGACTCGGGAATCCCGCCAGGGAGGTTATATCTCCTCCAGGATCATGGCTCCAGGCTTTTGCTGCTACTCTCCTCTGCATGCACCTGCTGTGTCTCTGCCACGTTCTCTACCCACTGCGCCGAAAGGGAAGGGGCAGGGAATACACTAGAACGAACGTCAGGGGCGGGCGGAGTTTCACGCATGCGCGGTGTATATAAAGCGTAACATGCATGCGTCGTACGTACGATCTGTGAGCGGAAGATGGAGTATCGGAAGCGACGATCGTTATAACGAAGGTACAATTTTAACTTGGTGCATCAGTGGCATATACTGCTTATTGATTGAGGCCTAAATTGGGTCAAGATTAGGAGAGTTTCGCCTGACATTAAGGTTTGTCTTGTGTTGTGTCTTGCAGAGAAAATGGATGGGTTCAAAGACCACAGCTTCCTCCCGATATTCATAGATAAGTACAGGGAGCTGCCCTGTCTGTGGCAGGTCAAACACCCGCATTACAATAACAAAAAGATCCCCACGGCAGACATCAACTATTTAAAAAAAAAAATTGGCTGCCTGAGGAGCACATATAATCATGAGCGTACTAAGGTCCAGAAATCCATGAGATCAGGAGCAGCAGCAGATTACATTTATGTCCCCAGGCTGTGGTACTATGACAGACTTAATTTTCTGAAGTCAGGGAATATCTCTCAACCCTTCCTTCCATGCTTCCTTCCCCCCCAGCAGAGGCTTCCAACGCCCACCCTGGGCCTTCCAGCCAGAAAGAAGTGGAGGAACCCAGCTTGAGCCAGGTATACCATTGTTCAAAATATTTCTTGTCGTTAAAAAAAATTATGTGAAATAGATGTTATTATTGATCACTAATTGCTGATTTAATAAAGTGTTTTACATATCAATAGACAGTAGTAGCCAAAAACGTTTGGGACAAGAATGAAAAATGCTGGGGTCAGAATAATAGTCTTTTCTATTTGTTAACATTCAATTTGCAACAGTCATGAGCTGAAAATTGTGTGAGTGATGACCAAAAAATAAAACTATGTCCCTTTTTCTTACACAGGAAAGCCTCAGCCAGGAGGAGGCTGTGGAATGTGGCAGCCAGGAAGAGGCTGTGGAATGTGGCAGCCAGGAGGAGGCAGGGGTAATTGGCAGTCTGGAAGAGGCACGGGTTAGTGGCAGCCAGGAGGTGGCGGGGCCCAGTAGTCCCTCTCCTCTGCCTTCCACAAAAAAGGGCCAGGAAGGGGAGTAATGGGGAGGAGGCAGCACCCAGGCTGATTGGGGGGCTAATGCTGCCCTCAGAACCCCTTTCAATCCTCAAGAGGCCTTTGCCTCCATGGCAGCCTGCAAAATGCAGGACATGGAGGAGGACCAACGACTCATGTGTGAGGAAATCATTTATCTCACATTAAATAAGGGGTTGAAGGGCCAAATCTCACCCAAAACCCCCCTGTGTGAGTTAGACCATCCTCCTCCTCCTCCTCCTGCCACAACTCCAAAAACATAGCCTGTAAGCAAGCCTGGAAGGAAGACAAGAGTGTGATGGCCTGGGTTTAGTCTGGTCTGGCAAAAGATGCAGGCTGGGGACATAGATGTCATCTGCTGCTGTTCCTGATCTCTTGGTGTCCTGGACCAGATTGTGCTCACTATAATAAGGACTCCCCAGGCCACCAATTTTGGCTGGCAAATAATTGATGTGTGCCCTGGGGTACAACGGCTTTGCCAATTTCAGCAGTTTCTCCAGCGTTGCCTTCCTCTTTATTGTGAGTAGGCAGGTACATTTCCAAAATACAATGTCAAATTAACAAGGGACACCAACACCAAACAACCTCCTTGAGATTAAAAAATACAACATAATTATGGTGTTGTGGTAACTTGACACACAAAACAAGAAAAAATATTAGGTAGATCACTAAAAAAAGGGGAGATCTTGATTAAATAAAAAAAATATCACTATAAAAACAAAAAAATATATTATTCTGGAGATCTGACGAAAAAAATAATTCATATTATTCATGAGATCACGAGAAATAATAAAGAAATCAGTTTGTGAGAACTTTATTGTGTGAATATGAGCAGCAAAACAACTTCATTCTTCTAGCATTCTAAAGAAGAAGAGAATGCGCTGCATTAAACTATTTAAAAAATTGCAGCGTGACGAATGTGATATCTCCATTACAAATGGTAGTTTTTACCAGACCGAGCGCTTCCGTCTCGTAATTATTCTGAGCATGCTTGGCACTTTGTGCGTCGGAATTGTGTACACACGATCGGAATTTACGCAAACGGATTTTGTTGTCGAAAAATTGGAGAACCAGATCTCAAATTTTGTGTGACGGAAATTCTGATGGAAACTGTCCGAAGGAGCCTACACACGGTCGGAATTTCCAACAAGAGGCTCCCATTGAACATTTTCCGTCGGAAAATCCAACCGTGTGTACGAGGCATTAGTTCCTCCATCACCCCTTTCAGTATAAATTCTCTTCCCTTCCTGTACAATTGCCACATGAATGCCCTTTTTCTGCTCCTCAAACCCCTTCTCCCATCTGATACAGCATGGCTTGATGCAACAGGGGAGATGTTCTTCCTCCCAGGCTCCTTCTCATGATCTGTCATAAGACACATCAGAGCCGAGGAGGAGCCTAGCGGAAGTTTCCTTGGCTCTAGTATGACAGGGAAAGCGGTGGTGAGAGGTGCTGACAATCTCAGCAGGGCAATGCCTGGATGACCAGCATTAGTAATGCCACTAGTCCTTTTCAATGGATTCTAGTCGCTTGCAACCATTTGTTCATCTATTTGCCGACTAGGTGCTTTAGTAAATAAACCCCATTGTGTAAAAAAATTTTAAACAAACTTTATTAAGTTTTTTTGGCAGCAGTATGGAACACTGCTCTTCACTGAAAAAAAAAAAAGAATTTATGCCATACTTTCTATTGTTATTTTTTTTCCATTTAACTTTTTATTAAAGGATTTTTTATGGTACAGAGATAATGATCAACATGTCCAGTAACAAAGTTAAATGCACAGGTTACGATAGAAAATGAGCAACATTGGCAGGTTACCATTAAAGTATCATAAAAGAGTAAATAAGAAAAAAATAAAAAAATAAAAAATAAATAAAAAACCCAATCAAATGGGTAATGCAACAGCAAATACAGTACCATAAGGTTCTAAGTCCAGCGTGTACGGATGGTACTTCCGGGCCCTTCCTCGCATTGAGTAGCTGCTCCTCTCCTCGGCTCCTGCAGCGCGACCTAACACCGGCTTAAAAAGCCTGCCTTACCCACCTCAAACACCGACAACCTCCTCCGGGTAACACTCCACATGCCTATTGACCGGTTTGTGGAGAAAACCGGCACCCGTTCATACACAGCCCGATCAGCACAGACGGCCCAGCCTCAAATCATACCCGGATCCCTTAGCAGATACGCTGACACTGGACATGGAGGTAAGTGGCGGCCCTGCCTCCCCCTCCTCACAGCATGCCTCACCTTCACCTTACAGTGGGGACCGCAACACAGAGCGCATAGCGCAGGCTGTAGCTGCTCTCCTAACCCCCATGATAGCTGCCTCTTTGGAAAAGGCAGTAAATGCAGGGATGCAGCAAATCTAGGCCCAACTGGGGGAACATCAGACCAGGGGGTGAAAAGTTCCATCACCCTAATATCCGCATAGAAGGTTCTTAATTTCTTTGGAGGGATAGTGCTTAAGGGGAGCTACTGTATAAAATCTATAGCAGCTTGGATATCCATGGGTTCTGCTCCTTAGAGGGTCTTCTTATAAAATGTATGGAGTGCAAAGTTAATTTGACTCCCCTTTCTTGTCCTTCAAGACTCTGTGGTCTTTGAGGCGTGGCCGACGAGAGCTGAAGATGGCTGCTTAAGCACTGAGCTTGTCAGCCCTAGGAGAACAACGAAACGACAATGGCCCACACAGCTGCACAATTCACCGCCAACCTTGCTCCAGAGGCAACCGGGAGCTCGGACATCATGTCCAGGAAGAGATTAACGGAATACAAGCCCCAAAAACTGACCGCCTTCTATTTCAAGCCGGCAGGGCAGGTTAGTGAAGCTAAAGATGGCACCGGCCCAGCCGTGCTGCAGGACTCTTAAACGGATATTTCGGATGAGATTCTGGAGGAATCCTCCAGCCCAGACCCGCCTGCACTCTCCAATCACCCCCCTGAGTGTGATTTCCCTCACCAGTAGCCCCGCAAAAGCAAAAATGTGGCACGATGCGCTGTCACAGCGGCCAGCACGGCCACAAATCGAGGCCCAGGCTTTCCAACCAGGCCTTACATTCCTCTATGGCTTTCTTTCCCACCTCAGGCCAACCAGTCATCAATTCCACCCTTAAACACATGCTCCTGTCTTTCCAGACCTCCCTAATGACTGATCTCTCCTCACTCTACAAAAATCACCTCAGACATACATTCTCTGGATGATAGAGTGAAATGCATTGAAAGGGGCATGCATGAATGCACCTCCACTGTGAACAAAGTCATTGAAGTTTATGATGATGTTAGAGAGGAACAAGCATGGATGTGGGCCAAGCTGGCCGATTTAGAGGACAGGTCCCACAGGAACAATGTCAAACTGAGAGGAATTCCTGAAACCATACTGCCGGCAAACAATCTGTTAGATATAAATCTGTTTCTCTTGTTCTTATTATAAGTACAATAATGTTGTTGCACGGCGTACA
Organism: Lithobates sylvaticus; assembly: GCA_028564925.1. Classification (NCBI taxonomy): domain Eukaryota; kingdom Metazoa; phylum Chordata; class Amphibia; order Anura; family Ranidae; genus Lithobates; species Lithobates sylvaticus. The sequence continues at coordinate 172,092,748 of CM053036.1, forward strand.
ATGTTCACATTGTTATATGTATTTACCTGTAAAAATTTTAATAAAAATCTATTGAAAAATAAAAAGACTCTGTGGTCTCCTGGCTCTCCTTCTACCCACCACAGTGCTCCTTCAATGTTACCTATAACTCTGTTTCCTCCTCTCCACTTATGCTTTCTGTAGGGGTACTTCAAGGTTCTTATCTCAATTTACACTTCCTCCCTTGGTCAATTAATAAACCTCCATAGCTTCCAGTACCATCTCTATGCTGACCACACACAAATCTATCTTTCTACTCCTCCCCTCACTCCTTCGGTCTCCTCTCAAATTACTAACTGACATATCAGCATTGATGTCACACCACTTCCCCAAACTCAATCTTTCTAAATCTGAGCTCAGAATTTTTCCTCCAGCCCGTACCACCTCCCCTCACTTCTCCATCAAGAGCAATAATACAACCATCAGTCCCTCCCCTCATGCCAGGGTGCTAGGTGTAATCCTGGACTCTGACCTGTCCTTTCAGCCCCAAATCAAATCGCTGTCCAAATCTTGCAGATTTTGTAACATCTCCAAAATATGCCCCTTTCTAACCATTGAAACCACTAAGCAACTTATTCACTCCCTAGAAATGCCCGGAGCAAAGGACAGAATGCCATAGGCAGAGGGCAGCCCATGACTGTGGGAACAGGGGAGGGATAAGAGGGGGATCAGGATTGGCAGTGTCCAGGGGGAGGGGGGTAGATGTTAATATATTGTATTGAATTGTATTGTCTCCCTATATTGTAAAGCGCTGCACAAACTGTTGGCGCTATATAAATCCTGTATAATAATAATATAATAATAATAATTTGACACACATCAAAAAACAATTCTGTGAGTGTGTGTAACCCAGATTCCAATTAGACGCTGATGAGAGACACCTGTGCTCTTAGGCTTCTCCTTGCAGCTATGACTAAGGCTAAAACATAATCAAATCTACAGACATAGATTTTAACTTGGTACCTTAATAAAGTTTTATACGTATTAAGAACCTGCCGTATGCTGGTATGGTCTACTAAACAGTTAATATGGGCAGGCGCACAGGGTCCTCTTGCTAGGCTTTTATAGACGTTTTCCAGTCTTGTTGTCATATTTGTGGTATTGGAAGTCCCTTAGGCTGCATTCACACCTGGGCGTTTTGTAGCTTGAAGCCTGAAGCTACAAAAGCTAGAGGGGAAAAAAATACATTATTCTCTATGGAGATGGTTCACATCTCCACTCCAAAACGCCTGAAGCCCTACGCCTGAAGCTCAAACAAGTTCCGGACCCTTTTTTGTCGCGCGAATCGGGCAGATTTGGACGTTTTTATTCTTTTTACATTGGTGACCTTTTGCTCTGCACAAAATTCGCGGCAAAACGCGGTAAAAAACGCCGCGAATCGCGGTAAAAAAACGCCGCAAATCGCGGTAAAAAACGCCGCGAAAAAACGCCGCAATTCGCGCGATTTTCTGCCTGAAAGGTGTGAATGCAGCCTTAGGCCGGGTTCAGACTGCTGCGGTGCGGGAGATCGCATATGATTCGCACCGCACTGCAGTTCAAATCATATGCGATCTCTGTGCGATGCAAATTCAGCCATACAGATAGTATGGCTGAATTCGCATCGCATTCGGCCCAAAATCGGACAGGACCCTTTTTTTCGCTCCGCAGCAGAATCGGATCGCATGGTGTTCTCACCATGCGATCCGATTCCTGTCCGAGTTTGCAGATCGCACTGCGATATGCAAGCTGCTATGGGGGTGTCATTAACATTTCATTGACACCCCCAGCAGCTCGCATAGGGCAGTGTGAACTGCCGGCGGGAGACATGCGGTGCGGGAACTCGCAGTGTATTCGCAGCGTTCCCGCACCGCAGCAGTGTGAACCCAGCCTTAAGGGGTCTTTAGTGTGCTCATACTTATCAGCTAAAAGGGAAAATTGATGTTAAGCTTTCTGCCAGAATAATTTGTGTTCTTGTGATTGGAAAGTGTTTACATCAATTAAATGTTTTGTTGAGGACTGGGGAGGGGGGGGTAGTATTGGGCTGATTTAACCACTTGCCGACCGCCTCCTGTACATATACGTCCTGACTTTGAAGAGGGATATCTCGGTAAAGGCAGCAGATGCTGCCACAACCAAGATATCCTTCTTTACAGGAGGCAGTTCTGTTTACGATAATGGTGGTCTCTGCAGCGGGTTCGCCGTGAGATTGCGTTATCGGTGGCAGGAGAGGTGCAACCCCCCTCCCGCCGCTCTCCCGCACCTTCCGCCGCTTACCGGAGCCGTCGGTAGTGGCAGAGTCGATCGGGTCCTGCTGCGTGATGGGTATGGAGATGAGTGAGGCTAAGATGGCCCCCACTCATCTCTATACCAAAGGAGGGCGGAAGCGACGTCAAAATGTCACTTGCGCCCATACGTCTTAAAGGAACATTTTTTTCATTGTCCCTTTTTAAAATTTAATTTTTTTTTTGCATTTAAGTCCAAATATGAGATCTGAGGACTTTTTGACCCCAGATCTCATATTTAAGAGGACCTTCATGCTTTTTTTATATTACAAGGGATGTTTACATTCCTTGTAATAGGAATAAAAGTGATCCATTTTTTTTTTAAAACTAAAAATTAATAATTTCAAGTAAAATAAATAAGAAGAAAAAAATATTTTTTTTAAAAAAACACCCCGTCCCGACGAGCTTGTGCGCAGAAGCGAACGAATACGTGAGTAGCGCCCGCATATGAAACAATAATTCTAGCCATAGAACTTCTCTGTAACTCAAAAGATGCAACCTGTAGAATTTTTTAAATGTCGCTTATGGAGATTTTTGAGGGTAAAAGTTTGACGCCATTCTACGAGCGGGCACAATTTTGAAGCATGACATGTTGGGTATCAATTTAATCGGCGGAACATTATCTTTCACAATTTAAAAAAATTGGGCTAATTTTACTCTTGTCTTATTTTTTTATTCAAAAAAGTGATTTTTTTGCAAAAAAAGTGTGCTTGTAAGACCGCTGCGCAAATACGGTGTGAAAAAAAGTATTGCAATGACCGCCATTTTATTCTCTAGGGTGTTAGAAAAAAAACAATATAACTCAAACTCAATGGATCAAACTTCTGCTCCTCAACGCAAGCCGAAGTAAAAAAACGAAGACCCCATGGACACCACCGACCATCCTGGGACAGACCATCCTTCCAAGCACCAAAGCCAAAAGCCTCGGAGTCATCTTTGATTCAGAGATGACCATGGAGGCACAAATAGGATCAGTAATCAGCGGATCCCATCATCTTCTCCGCCTGCTACGCAGACTTATCCCATTCATCCCGGAAAAGGAGAAAGCAGTAGTAGTGGGAACTATCATCAATTCGCCACTCGACTACGCAAATTCCCTCTACATAGGACTACCTGATTACCATATTGCACGCCTACAAGTCGTCCAAAACAAAGCAGCAAGACTAGTCACCCGAAAGAAACCCTGGGAATCCATCTCCCCATCCCTGAGGACCCTCCATTGACTCACGGTAAAAGATAGGATCACATTTAAGACCCTCTGCCTCACCCACAAATGTACACAAGGAAATGCTCTGCAATACCTATGTGAGAAAATAAAAAAATACATGCCAAATTGCAGCCTTCGATCAACAAACCAAAACCTCCTTCCCATCCCCAAATCCCGCTACAAATCTAAGGAAGAATGAAGATTCGCAGTACAAGGACCTCGGCTATGGAACGCTCTACCAAACAACATTCGCTTAGAAGAAAACCATTGGGCCTTCAGGAAAAAACTCAAGACCCACCTCTTCTAATAAAGCATGACAACAAAGGACAGACCAAGCGCCTTGAGGCGATTTAGTTCGCATTTGCAGCGCTATACAAATCATTTATTCATTCATTCAATGTTTGGGGGTTCTAAGTAATTTTCTAGCAAAAGAAACAGTTTTAAACATGAAAACACCGAGTCTGAAAAACAGGCTTGGTCCTTAAGTGGTTAAAGCATATTACATTTATTGTACACTTTATTTCTATTAATATTACATTGTATAATGAAATAATTATACAACTCCCCCTAATGCAGAATCAATCTGAGCCCTGCTTATGTCTTGTCTACTCAGTAATCTCATTTTGGTTACTACAGAACAGTCACTACAGAAAACCCTACTTCACAAAGATAGGATGTTGGATGTTCAGTGCTTTTGTGGCAAGCTCAGGATATTCCACCAATATACTCCCCCTCCCCCAATTTTTCCTGGCCCTGGCTGCCCCCTTCTACTCCCCTCCCCTTCCCCCCTCCTCTTCAATCCCCCCTCCATCTCCCTCCCCTTTACCTTCCCTCCAAACCTAGCCTTCCCTAAAGGTATTTCATTTATGTAACTTCCCTGACCAATAGAAAATAGAACTTGCTTTAACAGAGTTCATTGAATGTCATATTTCAAATGTTCAAATGTTATTTTAGAAATATTTCTAAAGGGTGATATCACATGGATTCCACCATCCTCCACATAGAATGAAAATGGCCTGTTTCACTTGTTCCACTACCCCCCCACCTCTAATTTTAGATAAAAACGCTACTTAACTGTAAACGCTTTTTAGAGGTATTTTAGCTGACTAGAAACGATATCCATGTGACGCTACCCTTCTTTAGGATGTCATACTAGGCAGCGATGTTCCAAAATTGTTTTATAATACTTTATATTAGTTAATTGTTTTGTATTTTCACCTTATACTCATGAGATTCAATCACTCCAACGGGAAAATCTCATTATAATTGGACCATGTCAATAGGTTAGGTCTGTGTGCATGATCGACTCCTCCACAAAAAATTTACAAGGGAACATCTCCTCATAGAAAAATAAAAAGAGTAGCGCTTAAACCAAAATTTTAGTAACCACGTGATTGGTTAACCGAACCTCAACTATGGTCATAAATATACTAAGGTGAGCCTAAAACCTATGTGTATAAACGGCACAACTAAAAGGAAATAGAAGGACCACAAATAGATCCTATATACAAATAGATGAGTGTATAACAAATAATAATATAACCCCACAAAAAGGTGAATAATGTGAACAGTGATTGAACCATATATAATCAATAAGAAATGAATAATGAAAAATAAAATAAACAATAAAGGAATATCTGGTGAAAGTCCAATAAAACAAATCCAAATCATTGAATATGTCTTCAAAAGCAATTCCACCCGTGCAGTATATGATGAATAAATCAGTCCATCTATCCAAATAAATCTTCAAAACAGCCGTAAGTGATCCACCAACAAGGGAAAAAGTTGAGATTTACTTCTTACCAAATATATATGACACCCCATTACAGAGTGTCATAATAAGCCTGCATAAATATAGCCCTCCTTTTAACTCCTTAGAGATGCAGCAGATGTCCGCAGCCTTGGTACACCACTCCACACTCCTTTAGTCCAACTCTCATGGATCAACACTCATGGGTATGGGTCAGTACATAAAAGAGATAAGGGTCACGAATAGTGTAAAACCCAAGATTTTATTTAAAACATATATACTGGTTGCACTTACATGAAAAAGATAAATCCAAGCCTTAAGTGTAGTGCGCCAGCCGGACACACTAAACACAGACCCGTCCTTCCTAGAGTATCCGATAACAAGACAAAGGTGACGTCAGCGCATTGCTCCGCCCTACCGGTTTCGCAATAGAGTTGCGTCATCCAGGGGTGTACCAAGGCTGCGGACATCTGCTGCATCTCTAAGGAGTTAAAAGGAGGGCTATCTTTATGCAGGCTTATTATGACACTCTGTAATGGCGTGTCATATATATTTGGTAAGAAGTAAATCTAAACTTTTTGCCTTGGTGGTGGATCGCTTACGGCTGTTTTGAAGATTTATTTGGATAGATGGACTGATTTATTCATCATATACTGCACGGGTGGAATTGCTTTTGAAGACATGTTCAATGATTTGGATTTGTTTTATTGGACTTTCACCAGTTATTCCTTTATTGTTTATTTTATTTTATTTTTCATTATTCATTTCTTATTGATTATATATGGTTCAATCACTGTTCACATTATTCACTTATTTGTGGGGTTATATTATTATTTGTTATACACCCATCTATTTGTATATAGGATCTATTTGTGGTCCTTCTATTTCATTTTAGTTGTGCCGTTTATACACATAGGTTTTAGGCTCACCTTAGTACATTTATGACCATAGTACGGTTAACCAATCACGTGGTTGCTAAAATATTGGTTTAAGCGCTACTCTTTTTATTTTTCTATTTTCTGTCACTGTAGTTATGTGTTTTACAGTTGAGTGGCAGCTTCCAGCAAGGCTGTTTAAAGCCTACATACTAGCTACATATACATATATATCTGAGTATATTTTCCGCAGCGCAGTTTCTTTTTCCAATTTTTCAACATCCCCTCATAGCTTACAGGTAGGGATGAACCGGGTTTGCACCAGAACCTGCGAACGGACCTAAAGTTTGTGCGAACTTTAGAACCCTGTTAAAGTCTATGGGACTCAAACTTTTGGAATTTAAAAGTGCTAATTTTAAAGGCTAATATGCAAGTTATTGTCCTAAAAAGGGTTTGGGGAACCGGGTCCTGCCCCAGGGGACATGTATCAATGCAAAAAAAAGTTTTAAAAACAACAGTTTTTTGGGGAGCAGTGATTTTAATGATGCTTAAAGTGAAAAAAAGTGAAATATTCCTTTAAATATCATCCATAGTATGCCTGTAAAGTGGTGCGTGTTTCCCGTGTTTAGAACTGTCCCTGCACAAAATGAAATTTCTAAAGGAAAAAAAGTAATTTAATACTGCTTGCGGCTTTAATGTAATGTCGGGTTCCGGCAATATGGATGAAAATCATTGAGAAAAATGGCATGGGTACCCCCCAGCCCATTATCAGCCCCTTTGGGTCTTGTATGGATATTAAGAACCCTGCACCCAAATAAAAAAAAAAGGAAAGACGTGGGGCCCCCAGGCCCTATATACTCTAAACAGCAGTATACAGGTGGTGCAAACAAGACAGGGACTGTAGGTTTGTTGTTAAGTAGAATCTGTTTGTAATTTTTAAAGTCCGTCCGCACGATCCGCCTCTGTGGGAGTCTTCAGCCGCGTGATGCTTCGATTCTTCTGACACTTCTTAAATAACTGAGGGCAGGGCCACTCGGTGACCCCTCCCTCCACTGACAAACCGGGACTTCCCTATGGCTTTCCCCGTGATGTCAGAGGGGGGCGGGGTCATGGGGGTTTACGTAAAACAGTGACCCCGTCCACTCTGACAACACAGGAAAAGCCATAGGGAAGTTCTCGTGCGTCAGAGGAGGGCTGGGTCACCGGGTGGCCCCGCCCTCCGTTATTTAAGAAGTGTCAGAAGAATCGAAGCGTCACACGGCTGAAGACTCCCACAGAGGCGGATCGTGCGGACGGAGCGGAGAAGAAGCCTGGAGCAAAATGAGGAACGAGAAGAGCAGATGAAGAAGAAGATAGAGAAGAAGAAGGTGGAGGAACAAGAACAACACTGAAGGAAGACCAGAAGAAAGAAGATGAAAGAAGAAGAAATTAATAAAGGACTTAAAAAAATGGCTAAACCTTTTTGTCACTTTTTTTGTGAAATGGTAGGGGTACATTTGTACCCCATTACCAATTCACATAGGGGGGGCCGGGATCTGGGGGTCCCCTTGTTAAAGGGGGTTTTCCAGATTCCGATAAGCCCCCCGCCCACAGACCCCCACAACCCTCCTGGTGGTTTTGGGGAGGGTGCTTTGAGGGGCTACCTCAAAGCACCCTCCCAATGTTGAGGGCATGTGGCCTGGTACAGTTCAGGTTGCGGCCTGCCAGGTTGCGTGCTCAGATAAGGGTCTGGTATGGATTTTGAGGGGGACCCCCACGCCATTTTTTTTGTTTTGGCTCGGGGTTCCCCTTAATATTCATACCAGACCTGAAGGGCCTGGTATGGAATTTAGGGGGACCCCTACGCATTTTTTTTTTAAATTTTGGTTTGGGGTTCCCCTGTGGGAAAATCCCAATGCCGTTTTTATCAATGAACTTTTATGTGTATTGCGGACCGACAATTCATTGTAGCCGCGAGTAGTTTTAAATGACTTTTTTTCCTTTAGAAAGGTAATTTTGCTGTCAGACACGGGAAACATGCGCCCATTTACAGGCATACTATAGACACCCCACAGGTACGAAATTTAAAGGAAAATTACACTTTTATTGTTTCACTTTAAGCATTATTAAAATCACTGCGCCCGAAAAAATGCTGCGATGTATATATATATGTAAGGGTGATAGTATAAAATCAAACAGTAGTATCTGTAAAATAAAATACTAAAACAGCGCTGAAAATAACGTTTAAGATAATGAAATCTTAAACGGTCCGTGGACCTATATAAAAAAGAAGAATAATGTATCGATAGGTAGTCCTTATATGTATCTGAGAGACCCGTGCACAGTTCAGTAAATAGTGGCTTTTCTTGTTATTGTAGTACTTCAGGTGTCTATCCAAGCACCGTTATAGTCCCCTTAGAAAACTTCACCACGTGAGGCACGCTCCCCTCAGGGGGTTAAACTCACCAGAATGAGAAATTAAACAGGCCTTAAGGTATAGGTCATCACCATGGTATATACTGCACAAGACACGTCACACATCCACAAATCAAAAACCGGCCAGGTCACTTCCTCAGCATGGATACCACCAGGGTTTCGGTATAACAGCAAGGGTTCAGGGGTGCAACAGCTCTCAATGTAATTTATCATAAAAAATGGAAAGAATAGCATACATAGTGTAATCCCATTTTATTGTAAAGCATTAAAAGCACACATGCCTGTACAATCCCCTTTAAGAAATAAGCGTTAAAAATTATTTTGGAACAGCATATAAGAAGTTAGTATTCACTTGCGTGTGGGGAATGGAATAGAAGCAGTCCTCCACTTGGCCACAGCAGCAGTATCACTTCCCCTGGATCAGCGTGTGTGTCTCTGCTGACACACTTCTGGGCGGTGGTTAGCGGCGGTGGAACGCAAACGAAACTTCCGGTCGAGCGTCGTGTAGGCCAGGCCCTTACGCGTTTCGTCACTTCCTGACTTCAACAGAGGGCGTGGCTACACGGCGCTCAGAGGGGTTTAAGTAATCCCATTGATTGGCGGTATAGCCAATCAGGGCGCACGAAAACCGGACATGGTAACCATGACAATACCTTGTCATGGTTCTATACATCCCAGCCACGGGAAGCAGAAACATGCCTAACAATCCATATGGATAACGTTTTGCTGGCATCGTTAGTATCCTCGTCTGGGGAATAATTAGAATATTATTTAAACGGCTAAAGAATGGTGGACATTTGCACATTAGAAAAAGGGGCTGACAAAGCAAACGCAACAACATCCTGATTGGTGCACATATATATAAAATCATTGCTGCATTCAAACGGAAATAAGTATTTCATACTGCAGTGCATACAATGTATTATAGATAAATAAATCCATATATAATAGATAAACAATTATATGACCGGGAGATAATTGAGCGGAGATTAAAAAGATAAGGAGGTAATGGAATCAGATATTTATCCATATCTCAAACCAATGGAGAATAATATGTGTGTAAATCACATTTGCATCAAAAAATGTGAATTAATAGATAAAACTATGTATATTAATACTAAGATAAAAATATATATATAATGTTGATAAAAGCAGTGAGCGTTGCTTATTACCAATAATTTACATAAAAATATATATAAAAAAGCGCATATTAATACATGCATTAAAAAGCACATATAAAATATATAAAACATATAAAAAAGGTATATATATATATATATATATATATATATATATATATAAAATGATAATGCGCAGATAATGCATATAAAAAAACACACATAATTACATCTAAAAGAAACCTCCATTTTTATGCGTGGAAAGGACACGGAGTGTAGAAACCATAATATATAGATATAAAATAATAAATATATATGTGTGTTAAAACACATTGTTCGGAGATTAATAACATACATGACACTGCATTAATAAAATCCATAAAATGATATTAATAACATTAATAAAAATATTATTAATAAAGAATAGTATTAATAAAAAATAGTATTAATAAAAAATAGTGAAAAACATAGTGAAAAAATCACATTCGGGCCTTCGGTAAAGAAATCTATATATGACCTATCCCCACTGTGGACTACATATCGCCACATATAGGTGTATATATATATGTAGGGAGTCATGTGTGTCTAGAAAAAAACGGACCAATAGTATCTACATACCAGGATAATGTATGTCCCTAATAACGAAGTATCAGGGAACCTAGGGTAATAGAGACATCAGAAACAAAAATTGCCCTTATGTATCGGCCATAGGTACAAAAGAGCAAGAGAGCCAAACCAAATGTCGATATGTAGTCCATGTAAGGGCAATATCTGGGCTATATAACCATCAATAATCACTGCTAAAACAGTTGATGTCTAAGTCAACGTTCAGCCCTTTGGGCGAGAGAGTGTCGACTAAATAAATCCATTCTGTCTCTCTCTTGGATAATTCTCGCACCTGATTCGAGCCCCTCCATGACGGCCTGAGATGGTCTATGCCCCAAAATTTTAGACCCGAGGGATCCTGGTTGTGATGATTTTTAAAGTGTAATGACACATTGTGATCCATGAAGCCTAGCTTAATGTTGGCAATTTGTTCAGCAATCCCAATCCTCAAAAGCCTCTTGGTGCGACCTATATAGATCAAATAATCTCTTAAGAGCCCTGGAAACATTTACCTTCACTTCAAATAACAGAGAATTTAAAATAAAGGAGTTTATTACATGTAACACAGCTTATGTAGTGTACGCAATCCAATGCCCATGCGATTTGATCTATATAGGTCGCACCAAGAGGCTTTTGAGGATTAGGATTGCTGAACACATTGCCAACATTAAGCTAGGCTTCAAGGATCACAATGTGTCATTACACTTTAAAAATCATCACAACCAGGATCCCTCGGGTCTAAAATTTTGGGGCATAGACCATCTCAGGCCGTCATGTAGGGGCTCGAATCAGGTGCGAGAATTATCCAAGAGAGAGACAGAATGGATTTATTTAGTCGACACTCTCTCGCCCAAAGGGCTGAACGTTGACTTAGACATCAACTGTTTTATCAGTGATTATTGATGGTTATATGGCCCAGATATTGCCCTTACATGGACTACATATCGACATTTGGTTTGGCTCTCTTGCTCTGTTGTACCTATGGCCGATACATAAGGGCAATTTTTGTTTCTGATATCTCTATTACCGTAGGTTCCCTAATACTTTGTTATTAGGGACATACATTATCCTGGTATGTAGATACTATTGGTCCGTTTTTTTCTAGACACACATGACTCCCTACATATATATATATACACCTATATGTGGCGATATGTAGTCCACAGTGGGGATAGGTCATATATAGATTTCTTTACCGAAGGCCCGGATGTGATTTTTTCACTATGTTTTTCACAATTTTTTATTAATACTATTTTTTATTAATACTATTCTTTATTAATAATATTTTTATTAATGTTATTAATATAATTTTATGGATTTTATTAATGCAGTGTCATGTATGTTATTAATCTCCGAACAATGTGTTTTAACACACATATATATTTATTATTTTATATCTATATATTATGGTTTCTACACACCGTGTCCTTTCCACGCATAAAAATGGAGGTTTCTTTTAGATGTAATTATGTGTGTTTTTTTATATGCATTATCTGCACATTATCATTTTATATATATATATATATATATATATATATACCTTTTTATATGTTTTATATATTTTATATGTGCTTTTTAATGCATGTATTAATATGCGCTTTTTTATATATATTTTTATGTAAATTATTGGTAATAAGCAACGCTCACTGCTTTTATCAACATTATATATATATTTTTATCTTAGTATTTATATACATAGTTTTATCTATTAATTCACATTTTTTGATGCAAATGTGATTTACACACATATTATTCTCCATTGGTTTGAGATATGGATAAATATCTGATTCCATTACCTCCTTATCTTTTTAATCTCCGCTCAATTATCTCCCGGTCATATAATTGTTTATCTATTATATATGGATTTATTTATCTATAATACATTGTATGCACTGCAGTATGCAATACTTATTTCCATTTGAATGCAGCAATGATTTTATATATATATGTGCACCAATCAGGATGTTGTTGCGCTTGCTTTGTCAGCCCCGTTTTCCAATGTGCAAATGTCCACCATTCTTTAGCCGTTTAAATAATGTTCTAATTATTCCCCAGACGAGGATACTAACGATGCCAGCAAAACGTTATCCATATGGATTGTTAGGCATGTTTCTACTTCCCGTGGCTGGGATGTATAGAACCATGACAAGGTATTGTCATGGTTACCATGTCCGGTTTTCGTGCGCCCTGATTGGCTATACCGCCAATTAATGGGATTACCGTATATACTCGAATATAAGCCGAGATTTTCAGCCCATTTTTTAGGGCTGAAAGTCCCCTTCTCGGCTTATATTCGAGTCACCGCCGTCTGCCTACATTAACAGCTTGTCATGTAGACAGACGGCGGTGTTCAAAAGCCGCGCCGCCTCCTCCCGCCTGTCCGTGATGGGCGGACACTAATTTTCCCAGCAGTACAGTGTTCCGCCTATCACGGATGGCCTGTCATTCTCATCTCATGGACAAGGATGAGAGAATGTCCGTGATAGGCGGAACACTGCGCACTGACTGCTGGGAAAACAGCGTTCCTCCTATCACGGACGAGGAGGAGGTGTGTCTTTTTAATTTTACAATGGCGCCGTACACGCTGACAGAGCGGGGACCGAGCGGGGACCGAGCGGAGACCGAGCGGAGACCGAGCGAAGACCGATGGCAGAGGGCACAGGACGGAGGGCACAAGGACGGATGGCACAGGACCCGCAGATCGGCACAAGTAGGCTGCAATGGGGACACGGGGGGTCTGTACAGGGGACAGGCAGCTGCAGATGGGCATTGCTGACCCTCTTTTCCACTTACAGTAGCTGCTGCATTTTGTACCCTCGGCTTATACACGGGTCAATGCAGTTTTCCCATTTTTTGTGGTGAATTAGGGGCCTCGGCTTATACTCGGGACGGCCTATACTCGAGTATATATGGTACTTAAACCCCTCTGAGCGCTGTGTAGCCACGCCCTCTGTTGAAGTCAGGAAGTGACAAAACGCGTAAGGGCGTGGCCTACACGACGCTTGACCGGAAGTTTCGTTTGTGTTCCACCGCCGCTAACCACCTCCCAGAAGTGTGTCAGCAGAGACACACACGCTGATCCAGGGGAAGTGATACTGCTGCTGTGGCCAAGTGGAGGACTGCTTCTATTCCATTCCCCACACGCAAGTGAATACTAACTTCTTATATGCTGTTCCAAAATAATTTTTAATGTACGCTTATTTCTTAAAGGGGATTGTACAGGGATGTGTGCTTTTAATGCTTTACAATAAAATGGGATTACACTATGTATGCTATTCTTTCCATTTTTTATGATAAATTACATTGAGAGCTGTTGCACTCCTGAACCCTTGCTGTTATACCGAAACCCTGGTTGTATCCATGCTGAGGAAGTGACCTGGCCAGTTTTTGATTTGTGGATGTGTGACGTGTCTTGTGCAGTATATACCATGGTGATGACCTATACCTTAAGGCCTGTTTAATTTCTCATTCTGGTGAGTTTAACCCCCTGAGGGGAGCGTGCCTCACATGGTGAAGTTTTCTAAGGGGACTATAACGGTGCTTGGATAGACACCTGAAGTACTACAATCACAAGAAAAGTCACTATTTACTGAACTGTGCACGGGTCTCTCAGATACATATAAGGACTACCTATCGATACATTATTCTTCTTTTTTATATAGGTCCACGGACCTTTCACGGAAAGATTTCATTATCGTAAATGTTATTTTCAGCGCTGTTTTAGTATTTTATTTTACAGATACTACTGTTTGATTTTATACTATCACCCTTACATTTTTAGCTCCATTTTAAACAGCTGCTTAGTTTTAATATATTTATATAGATACCTCGGTATATTTATATATTTATTCTCATATTTCAGATGCAACAGGTCAGTTTGTGATATTGTAGGCACGCACCCAGCGCTGAGTAGTGTATATATCTAGGCCATTCAATATACACTTCTTTGTTCATGTATATATATATATACTGATTATACTGCAGCTAGCAGAATCAACTGCCTGCCTGTATTATTATTAGTATGAGAACACCAGCAATTGTCTTCAGGTAGCTTTAGTTGCACACTGTGCAAAGGACACAGTACACTAACTGTAAATACTGCAGCTGCCTGCCTGTGGTATTAATAGGATCAGAAGAACACCAGCAATTGTCTTGAAGGTAGCTTTAGGTGCACACTGTGCAGAGGACACAGTACACTAACTGATAATACTGCAGCTGCCTGCCTGTGGTATTAATAGGATCAGAAGAACACCAGCAATTGTCTTGAAGGTAGCTTTAGGTGCACACTGTGCAGAGGACACAGTACACTAACTGTAAATACTGCAGCTGCCTGCCTGTGGTATTAAAAGGATCAGAAGAACACCAGCAATTGTCTTCAGGTAGCTTTAGGTGCACACTGTGCAGAGGACACAGTACACTAACTGTAAATACTGCAGCTGCCTGCCTGTGGTATTAAGAGGATCAGAAGAACACCAGCAATTGTCTTGAAGGTATCTTTAGGTGCACACTGTGCAGAGGACACAGTACACTAACTGTAAATACTGCAGCTGCCTGCCTGTGGTATTAATAGGATCAGAAGAACACCAGCAATTGTCTTTAAGGTAGCTTTAGGTGCACACTGTGCAGAGGACACAGTACACTAACTGTAAATACTGCAGCTGCCTGCCTGTGGTATTAATAGGATCAGAAGAACACCAGCAATTGTCTTGAAGGTAGCTTTAGGTGCACACTGTGCAGATGACACAGTACACCAACTGTAAATACTGCAGCTGCCTGCCTGTGGTATTAATAGAATCAGAAGAACACCAGCAATTGTCTTCAGGTAGCTTTAGGTGCACACTGTGCAGAGGACACAGTAAACTAACTGTAAATACTGGAGCTGCCTGCATGTGGTATTAATAGGATCAGAAAAACACCAGCAATTGTCTTCAGGTAGCTTTAGGTGCACACTGTGCAGAGAACACAGTACACAAACACACCCCTTCCCCCTCCCTTTCCCTATCCCCAATTACTTTCACCCTCCCTCTTCCATCCCTCCCACCACCTTTTTATCTTTTTTCTTCTTTTTCCGCCTCACAGTCTCTGCCACCAAACCATTGCCACCAAAATTACGTCTCTCCTCCAGATCCCCCACCCATACCTGTGAGAGATAACTCTACTATACCTCTCTTTCAATCAGCAAATCTAAGACAAACCACGCACACATTATGTCACATATGCACACTACTATTAAACCTTCCACACTTAAAGTAGTCTCATTAAATGCAAAGGGTCTTAACATCCCGGAAAAAAACGCAGCCAAGTCCTTGATATGATGCATAAATTAAAGGCCAATTATGTGTTTCTGCAAAAAAAAACACTTCTGCACAAATAAGATCCCTAAAATTACGAATCATCTATTACCTACAGTCTATCATGCTACTAACTCACTTGCTAAAACTAAAGGGGTCTCAATCTTAATCTCAAAAAATCTTGACTGGCAGCTCACAGACTCCCTCATAGATGCAGAAGGCAGATTTGGGAGGACTTCAATGTTGCTCTGTTTGCAATCTCCATCAAGTCCAACCTATGTGTGTGATTATATGTTAGTATTACATCGTATATCCCTGTATGTTGCGGTCGTTCAGGTGCTTATCTAATAGTTTCTTGAAACTATCAATGCCCCCCACTGAGACCACCGCCTGTGGAAGGGAATTCCACATCCTTGCCACTCTTACAGTAAAGAATCCTCTACGTAGTTTAAGGTTAAACCTCTTTTCTTCTAATTTTAATGAGTGGCAACGAGTCTTGTTAAACTCCCTTTTGCAAAAAATATTTATCCCTATAGTACGGTCACCAGTCTGGTATTTCTATATTGAAATCATATCCCCTCTCAAGCGTCTCTTCTTCAGAGAGAATAAGTTCAGTGCTCGCAACCTTTCCTCATAACTAATATCCTCCAGACCCTTTATTAGCTTTGGTGCCCTTCTTTGTACTCGCTCCATTTCCAGTACATCCTTCCTGAGGACTGGTGCCCAGAACTCCAGGTGCGGCTGGACCAGAGTCTTGTAAATTGGGAGAATTATCGTTTTATCTCTGGAGTTGATCCCCTTTTTAATGCATGCCAATATTATGTTTGCTTTGTTAGCAACAGCTTGGTGCCATTGCTGAGCCTATCATCTACTAGGACCCCCAGGTCCTTTTCCATCCTAGATTCCCCCAGAGGTTCTCCCCCCAGTGTATAGATTGCATTCATATTTTTGCCACCCAAATGCATTATTTTACATTTTTCTACATTGAACCTCATTTGCCATGTAGTTGCCCACCCCATTAATTTGTTCAGATCTTTTTGCAAGGTTTCCACATCCTGCGGAGAAATTATTGCCCTGCTTAGCTTAGTATTGTCCGCAAATACAGAGATTGAACTGTTTACCCAATCCTCCAGGTCGTTTATGAACAATTTAAATAGGATTGGTCGCAGCTAGGGATGAGCCGAACACCCCCGGGTTCGGTTCGCACCAGAACCTTCGAACGGACCGAAAGCTCGCGCGAATTTTCGAACCCTATACGTTATAATGGACGCGAACGTTCGAAATCAAAAGTGCTAATTACAACGGCCAATATGCATGTTAATGTCATAAAACAGGTTTGGGGACCCGGGTCCTGCCCCAGGGGACATATATCAATGCAAAAAGAACTTTTAAAAACTAACGTTTTTTCGGGAGCAGTCATTTTAATGATGCATAAAGTGAAAAAAAAAAAGTGAAATTTTCCTTTAAATATGGTCCCTGGGGGGTGTCTAAAGTATGCCTGTGAAGTGGCATGTGTTTCCCGTGTTTAGAACTGTCCTTGCACAAAATGACATTTGTAAAGGAAAAAAAGAAGCCATTTAAAACCACTTGCGGCTTTAGGTTTGTTCTTAAGTAGAATCTGAACAGGTACATTATGAAGTGTAGCTCCATCCCCAAAAAATCTATTTTTAAGCTTTTTGGAGAACATAGGGAGGGGTTATCACCCCTGTAACATTTGCTGTCTTTGCACATCTGTTCAGAACATGTCACCTCACTTTCCGTCCCAATGACAAATGTTTTTGGAAAAAGTGGGGTTTTAATTGAAACAAGGATTGGTGATAAAGTATCAGTAGAGAGGAGATACCTTTTTCCCAAATTAAATCTAACAGGATAGAATTTCCCTTCCTAGGGGTAGATTTCCTCTCACTTCCTGTTTTCTTTCCATTTGCAAGTAGGAGTCGTTTGTAAGTTGGATGTTTGAAAGTAGGGGCCTGGCGTATATACTCTGCAGAAATTTGCCCTATTAGATGTTGGTGTAGCCACAAGACTGGTGGGCACAGGAATGGGCCCTGCTGTGAGTTAATAGATCAAGATTTGTAATTGCATGCACCTGTTGAACAGGGCAGAAAAATTGGGGGTGGTGGTGGTGGTGGTGGACGGTGTTGCCACAAGACTGTAAGCTCTCACAGTTACTCTTGGTGGGCGCAGGAATGGGCCCTGCTGTGAGTTATTAGATCAAGATTTGTAATTGCAAGCACCTGATGAACAGGGCAGAAAATTTGGGCCTTTGGCGGTGGTGGTGGGCGGTGGTGGTGGACGGTGTTGCCACAAGACTGTAAGCTCTCACAGTTACTCTTGGTGGGCGCAGGAATGGGCCCTGCTGTGAGTTATTAGATCAAGATTTGTAATTGCAAGCACCTGATGAACAGGGCAGAAAAATTGGGCCTTTGGCGGTGGTGGTGGACGGTGTTGCCACAAGACTGTAGGCCCTCATAGTTACTCTTGGTGGGCGCAGGAATGGGCCCTGCTGTGAGTTATTAGATCAAGATTTGTAATTGCAAGCACCTGATGAACAGGGCAGAAAAATTGGGCCTTTGGCGGTGGTGGTGGACGGTGTTGCCACAAGACTGTAGGCCCTCATAGTTACTCTTGGTGGGCGCAGGAATGGGCCCTGCTGTGAACTATTAGATCAAGATTTGTAATTACCCCCCCCTGTTAAACAGGGGCTGAAAAATTGTGCCTTAGGCACTGGTGCTGGTGCCACAACACTGCAACCCCTCACAGATACTGTACTTGGAGCACAGCAGTCACACGTGTTGCAAAGCATTTTTTTAAAAAATTGTAAGTACACGCCCCTGTTAAACAGGGGCTGAAAAATTGTGCCTTAGGCACTGGTGCTGGTGCCACAACACTGCAACCCCTCACAGATACTGTACTTGGAGCACAGCAGTCACACGTGTTGCGAAGCATTTTTTTAAAAAATTGTAAGTACACACCCCTGTTAAACAGGGGCTGACAAATTGTGCCTTAGGCACTGGTGCTGGTGCCACAACACTGCAACCCCTCACAGATACTGTACTTGGAGCACAGCAGTCACACGTGTTGCGAAGCATTTTTTTTAAAAAATTGTAAGTACACGCCCCTGTTAAACAGGGGCTGAAAAATTGTGCCTTAGGCACTGGTGCTGGTGCCACAACACTGCAACCGCTCACAGATACTGTACTTGGAGCACAGCAGTCACACGTGTTGCGAAGCATTTTTTTTAAAAAATTGTAAGTACACGCCCCTGTTAAACAGGGGCTGAAAAATTGTGCCTTAGGCACTGGTGTGGTGGCATGGATCATTGAGGAGGAGGAAGAGGATAGTCAGTGAACATAAGAGGACAGTCACTCAGCATCAGCATAGGCAGTCTTGAAGGGATGTGACATTAAAAATTATTCGGTTATATCCGCCTCAGGTGCCTGGTAGCTGGTGGTGATCCAAGACTGATTCATTTTGATGAAGGTCAGTCGATCAACCGAGGCGGTGGACAGGCGCACCCTATGATCGGTGACAAATCCTCCAGCAGCACTGAATGTGCGTTCGGAAAGAACGCTGGAGGCAGGACAGGCCAGTAGCTCAATTGCATACTGTGCAAGCTCTGGCCAGTGATCCATCCTCAGGACCCAGTAAGCCAGAGGATTTTCGGTGGGAAAGGTGTCCAAGTCTGACCTTGCCCCAAGGTATTCCTGCACCATGTATATCAGACGCTGGCGATGGTTGCTGGAACCGATCATACCTTGGGGCTGCGGACTAAAAAATTGTCTGAACGCATCGGTCAGACGTCCACCTTCCCCACCGCTCCTTCTGCTACTGACCGAAGCCTCAGCAACTCGTCGCCCAGGACCAGGAGTTTGTAACCTCCCAGTTTCTGGGAACGCGTTGCACAGACCTTTCTGCAAGGCCTCCCTGAGATGTCTCATCCTCTGCTCCCTCTGCGACGGCAAGATAAGGTCCGCAACCTTACCCTTGTACCGCGGATCAAGGAGAATGGCCAGCCAGTAATGGTCCCTCTCCTTGATCCGAAGAACACGAGGATCCTTCCGCAGGCTTTGCAGGATCAGGGAGGCCATGCAGCGTAGGTTAGCTGAGGCATTCGGTCCGGAGTCTTCTGGGTCACTGAGGATGACATGATCGCCAGCCACCTCCTCCCAGCCACGTACAAGTCCACTGGTTTGTTGGGACTGTACATCATCCCTAAAAGACTGCTGCTGCTGATGCTGAGTGCCAGGCTCCACCTCCATGCTCACACAATCCTCCTCCTCCTCCTCCTCCTCCTCCTCTCCTCATCCTCTTCCTGTGTGATGGGTGGGACAGAAGGAACACTGTCCGGATAAAGGGGGCCTTGAGAGGCAAGGAAGTCCTCCTCTTCCTGCCTCTGTTCTGCCTCAAGTGCCCTGTCCATTATACCACGCAGCGTATGCTCCAACAGGTGGACAAGAGGTACAGTGTCACTGATGCATGCACTGTCACTGCTCACCATCCTCGTGGCCTCCTCAAATGGTGAGAGGACAGTGCATGCATCCCTGATAATGCTCCACTGATGTGGGGAAAAAAAACCAAGCTCCCCTGACCCTGTCCTGGTGCCGTAGTCGCAAAGGTACTCATTGATGGCCCTCTGCTGCGTGTGCAGTCGCTGCAGCATGGCCAACGTTGAGTTCCACCTGGTGGGCATGTCACATATTAGGCGGTTCTTGGGCAGGTTCAGCTCCTTTTGCAGCTCAGTCAGCCGAGCACTGGCATTATAAGATCGGCGGAAATGCACACAGACTTTCCTGGCCTGCCTCAGGACATCCTGTAAGCCTGGGAACCTGCCCAAGAACCGCTGCACCACCAGGTTGAGGACGTGAGCCATGCAGGGCACATGGGTGAGCTGCCCCTGTCGCAGGGCGGAGAGGAGGTTGGTGCCATTGTCAGAAACGACCATTCCTGGCTTAAGCTGACGTGGCGTCAACCACCTCTCGGCCTGCCCCTGCAGAGCTGCCAGAACCTCTGGCCCAGTGTGGCTCCTGTCCCCCAAACACACCAGCGCAAGCACGGCATGGCATCTTTTTGCCTGCGTACTTGCGTAGCCCCTTGTACGCCTACGGAGCACCGCTGGTTCCAAGGACAGAGCACTGGAGGAAGAAGAAGAGGAGGGGGTGGAGGAGAGAGGTGTGTCACAACCAGTAGCAGTAGTAGCGTTTTGGAGGCGTGGTGGCGGAACAACCTCCAACACTACTGCACCTTGTCCTGCATCCCTCCCAGCTGCCAATAGAGTGACCCAATGGGCCGTGAAAGAAAGGTACCGTCCCTGTCCATGCCTGCTGGACCATGAGTCAGCGGTAATATGCACCTTACCGCTGACCGCCCTGTCCAGCGAGGCATGGACATTGCCTTCCACATGCCGGTAGAGAGACGGAATCGCCTTCCGTGAGAAAAAGTGGCGTTTGGGAACCTGCCACTGAGGAACCGCACATTGAACAAACTCACGGAAGGGGGCCGAGTCTACCAACTGAAAAGGCAGCAGTTGAAGTGCTAGCAATTTAGCCAAGCTAGCATTCAACCGCTGGGCATGTGGATGGCTGGGAGTGTACTTCTTTCTACGGTCCAGCAGCTGGGGCAGGGAAATTTGCCTGCTGCAATCGGACGTCGGTGTACTGCAAGTACTTGGTTGTGACACACCTAATTCTACACCTTCAGTCCTCTCAGAGCAGCTTTCAGAGAGGACTGAAGGTGTAGTGGGGATGGAGATCCCAGCTAATGAGGAGCAAGGAGAGGTCCGCTTAGTTCTTTGGTGTGGGTCTTTTATGTGTGCCTGCCAACGAGCTGCATGGCAGGTCGACATATGTCTGGTCATGCTTGTGGTGCCCAAGCGGCTGATGTTTTGGCCACGCGAGATTCGCTTGAGACAAATATTGCAAATAGCAGTGGTGCGATCTGATGCACTCGTCTCAAAAAAGGCCCACACCAAAGAACTTTTCTGATAACGTGCAGAGGCAGCGCCCTGCACAGGCGGAGCTCTGCGGTGTTGTACAGTTGCTGTGCTGGCCTCTACCTGGCCTCCAGGGGGCATCCTGCCTCGTTGGACATGTGACGCCGCATCCTCCTCCTCCTCGTCCTCCTCCTCATCCTCTCTCCCTTCAGGCACCCACGTGGAGTCAGTGACCTCATCATCCCCTCCCTCTTCACCACTAGAGCAAACCTGGCAGTAAGCTGCAGCTGGTGGAACAGTACTGCCAGATTCCTCAAGCTGGGTATCATCATCCGAGCCTTCGAATCGTTGGGCATCCTCCTGGAGCATGTACCCAACACTGTGCTCAAAGAGTTCGGGGGACTCCTCAGGAGGACATGGTGGGTCTAGGGAAGGGGTGGCTGATGATGCCATTGAGTACACGTTGGCAGCTGCTCTGCCAGTACCCTGAGCCTGGGTGAGAGAGGATGAGGAGGATGAGGAGGGCTTGGTCATCCATTCTACCAAGCCTTCAGCATGATGCGGCTCCACATGTCCAGCTGCCGAAAACAAAGACGCGCGTGTCCCATGGCCACGTGCTGATGACGATGCACGACCACGTCCACGGCCACGGCCACGTCCACTAGAAACAGAGCCTGCCTGCCCTGTGTTCTTGGCTCTGCACGCTCTGCCTCCCCTTGGCGGTCTTCCAGCCATTGTAGTCGGTAGTCCTGTGGGTGCTGCTGAGAAGAAAATATAGGAGCTCTGTGTGATGCCACTAACACACTAGAAGTCCTATGGGTGCTTCTGCAAAGAAAATAGAGGAGCTCTGTGTGATGCCACTAACACACTAGAAGTCCTGTGGGTGCTGCTGAGAAGACAATATAGGAGCTCTGTGTGATGCCACTAACACACTAGAAGTCCTATGGGTGCTTCTGCAAAGAAAATAGAGGAGCTCTGTGTGATGCCACTAACACACTAGAAGTCCTGTGGGTGCTGCTGAGAAGACAATATAGGAGCTCTGTGTGATGCCACTAACACACTAGAAGTCCTATGGGTGCTTCTGCAAAGAAAATAGAGGAGCTCTGTGTGATGCCACTAACACACTAGAAGTCCTGTGGGTGCTGCTGAGAAGAAAATATAGGAGCTCTGTGTGATGCCACTAACACACTAGAAGTCCTATGGGTGCTTCTGCAAAGAAAATATAGGAGCTCTGTGTGATGCCACTAACACACTAGAAGTCCTGTGGGTGCTGCTGAGAAGACAATATAGGAGCTCTGTGTGATGCCACTAACACACTAGAAGTCCTATGGGTGCTTCTGCAAAGAAAATAGAGGCGCTCTGTGTGATGCCACTAACACACTAGAAGTCCTGTGGGTGCTGCTGAGAAGAAAATATAGGAGCTCTGTGTGATGCCACTAACACACTAGAAGTCCTATGGGTGCTTCTGCAAAGAAAATAGAGGAGCTCTCTGTGATGCCACTAACACACTAGAAGTCCTGTGGGTGCTGCTGAGAAGAAAATATAGGAGCTCTGTGTGATGCCACTAACACACTAAAAGTCCTATGGGTGCTTCTGCAAAGAAAATAGAGGATCTCTGTGTGATGGGACTAACACACTTCAAGTCCTATAGGTGCTTCTGGGAACAAAATATAGGTCTGTGTGATGGGACTAACACACTTCAAGTCCTATAGGTGCTTCTGGGAAGAATATATAGGATCTCTGTATGATGGGACTAACACACTTCAAGTCCTATAGGTGCTTCTGGGAACAAAATATAGGTCTGTGTGATGGGACTAACACACTTCAAGTCCTATAGGTGCTTCTGGGAACAAAATATAGGATCTCTGTGTGATGGGACTAACACACTTCAAGTCCTATAGGTGCTTCTGGGAACAAAATATAGGTCTGTGTGATGGGACTAACACACTTCAAGTCCTATAGGTGCTTCTGGGAAGAAAATATAGGATCTCTGTATGATGGGACTAACACACTTCAAGTCCTATAGGTGCTTCTGGGAACAAAATATAGGTCTGTGTGATGGGACTAACACACTTCAAGTCCTATAGGTGCTTCTGGGAACAAAATATAGGATCTCTGTGTGATGGGACTAACACACTTCAAGTCCTATGGGTGCTTCTGGGAAGAAAATATAGGTCTGTGTGATGGGACTAACACACTTCAAGTCCTATAGGTGCTTCTGGGAACAAAATATATGATCTCTGTGTGATGGGACTAACACACTTCAAGTCCTATAGGTGCTTCTGGGAAGAAAATGTAGGTCTGTGTGATGGGACTAACACACTTCAAGTCCTATAGGTGCTTCTGGGAACAAAATATATGATCTCTGTGTGATGGGACTAACACACTTCAAGTCCTATAGGTGCTTCTGGGAACAAAATATAGGATATCTGTGTGATGGGACTAACACACTTCAAGTCCTATAGGTGCTTCTGGGAAAAAATATATGATCTCTGTGTGATGGGACTAACACACTTCAAGTCCTATAGGTGCTTCTGGGAACAAAATATATGATCTCTGTGTGATGGGACTAACACACTTCAAGTCCTATAGGTGCTTCTGGGAAGAAAATGTAGGTCTGTGTGATGGGACTAACATACTTCAAGTCCTATAGGTGCTTCTGGGAACAAAATATAGGATCTCTGTGTGATGGGACTAACACACTTCAAGTCCTATGGGTGCTTCTGGGAAGAAAATATAGGTCTGTGTGATGGGACTAACACACTTCAAGTCCTATAGGTGCTTCTGGGAAGAAAATGTAGGTCTGTGTGATGGGACTAACACACTTCAAGTCCTATAGGTGCTTCTGGGAACAAAATATATGATCTCTGTGTGATGGGACTAACACACTTCAAGTCCTATAGGTGCTTCTGGGAAGAAAATATAGGTCTGTGTGATGGGACTAACACACTTCAAGTCCTATAGGTGCCTCTGGGAACAAAATATATGATCTCTGTGTGATGGGACTAACACACTTCAAGTCCTATAGGTGCTTCTGGGAAGAAAATGTAGGTCTGTGTGATGGGACTAACACACTTCAAGTCCTATAGGTGCTTCTGGGAACAAAATATATGATCTCTGTGTGATGGGACTAACACACTTCAAGTCCTATAGGTGCTTCTGGGAAGAAAATATAGGTCTGTGTGATGGGACTAACACACTTCAAGTCCTATAGGTGCTTCTGGGAACAAAATATATGATCTCTGTGTGATGGGACTAACACACTTCAAGTCCTATAGGTGCTTCTGGGAAGAAAATGTAGGTCTGTGTGATGGGACTAACACACTTCAAGTCCTATAGGTGCTTCTGGGAACAAAATATATGATCTCTGTGTGATGGGACTAACACACTTCAAGTCCTATGGGTGCTTCTGGGAAGAAAATATAGGTCTGTGTGATGGGACTAACACACTTCAAGTCCTATAGGTGCCTCTGGGAACAAAATATATGATCTCTGTGTGATGGGACTAACACACTTCAAGTCCTATAGGTGCTTCTGGGAAGAAAATGTAGGTATGTGTGATGGGACTAACACACTTCAAGTCCTATAGGTGCTTCTGGGAACAAAATATAGGATCTCTGTGTGATGGGACTAACACACTTCAAGTCCTATGGGTGCTTCTGGGAAGAAAATATAGGTCTGTGTGATGGGACTAACACACTTCAAGTCCTATAGGTGCTTCTGGGAAGAAAATGTAGGTCTGTGTGATGGGACTAACACACTTCAAGTCCTATAGGTGCTTCTGGGAACAAAATATATGATCTCTGTGTGATGGGACTAACACACTTCAAGTCCTATAGGTGCTTCTGGGAAGAAAATATAGGTCTGTGTGATGGGACTAACACACTTCAAGTCCTATAGGTGCCTCTGGGAACAAAATATATGATCTCTGTGTGATGGGACTAACACACTTCAAGTCCTATAGGTGCTTCTGGGAATAAAATGTAGGTCTGTGTGATGGGACTAACACACTTCAAGTCCTATAGGTGCTTCTAGGAACAAAATATATGATCTCTGTGTGATGGGACTAACACACTTCAAGTCCTATAGGTGCTTCTGGGAAGAAAAATATAGGTCTGTGTGATGGGACTAACACACTTCAAGTCCTATAGGTGCTTCTGGGAACAAAATATAGGAGCTCTGCCTGCCTGCCTGCCACGAACACACTACAAGTCCTATAGGTGCTTCTGGGAACAAAATATAGGAGCTCTGCCTGCCTGCCACGAACACACTACAAGTCCTATAGGTGCTTCTGGGAACAAAATATAGGAGCTCTGCCTGCCTGCCACGAACACACTACAAGTCCTATAGGTGCTTCTGGGAACAAAATATAGGAGCTCTGCCTGCCTGCCACGAACACACTACAAGTCCTATAGGTGCTTCTGGGAACAAAATATAGGAGCTCTGCCTGCCTGCCACGAACACACTACAAGTCCTATAGGTGCTTCTGGGAACAAAATACAGGAGCTCTGTTTGCTGCCAGTGCCTGCCTGCCACGAACACACTACAAGCCCCTCTTTCTAAATCAATCTTTCTAAATGAATCTATCTAACTCAATCTCTCTAAGTAAATCTCTCTAACTAACTAAATCCAGCAGAGTGACACAGAACGATCCTGCTCTATCTACGCCGGAACAGCATGTGACCGGCGCAGACGGCGTGGCGGCCTTTTATAAGAGGGGGCGTGTACTAAAGCCCCTGAGCTGTAATTGGCTACAGGCATCCTGCCTGTAGCCAATTATGGCTCTTCGAGTTTCCGGCGCTGTGATTGGCCAAGCATGCGGGGTCACAGTGCATGCTTGGCCAATCATCAGCCAGCAATGCACTGCGCCGGCCGCGCCGGCCGCAATGCATTGCGGGGCCGCTCGCATCACACGAACGTGATGCGAGCGGCCCAAATAGTTCTGGGCTCGCCGATCGAGCGAACGCCCGGTGCTCGATGCGAACATGGGTTCGCATCGAGCACCGGGCCCATCCCTAGTCCCAGCACAGAACCTTGGGGGACCCTACTACCCCCCCCCGACCATTCTGAGTACTCCCCATTTATCACCATCCTCTGAACTCGCCCTTGTAGCCAGTTTTCAATCCATGTACTCACCATATGGTCCATGCCAACGGACCTTATTTTGTACAGTAAGCTTTGATGGGGAACTGTGTCAAATGCTTTTGCAAAATCCAGATACACCACGTCTACAGGGCCTTCCTTTATCTAGCTGGCAACTCACCTCCTCATAAAAGGTTAGTAGATTGGTGTGGCAAGAACAATTCTTCAGGAATCTATGCTGATTAGATTACTGCTAATGATACCATTATCATTACTAAAATCTTGTAAATAGTCCCTTATCACCCCCTCCAAGAGTTTACATACTATTGATGTTAGGCTAACTGGTCTGTAATTTCCAGGGATGTATTTTGGGCACTTTTTAAACATTGGTGCTACATTGGCTTTTCTCCAATCAGCTGATACCATTCCAGTCAGTAGACTGTAGACTGACAAGAGCTTCTCTGTCAAGAGCAATGACACAACCATCCACCCATCCCCACATGTCAGCGTGCTAGGTGTTATCCTGAACTCTCCTTTCAGCCCCACATCCAATCCCTTTCCAAAGCTTACTGCCTCAACCTCCGTAACATCTCTAAACTACATCCATTTCTAACCAATGAAACCACAAAGCTCCCTTGTTATCACTTACCTTGACTACTGCAACTCTCTCCTCAATGGCTTACCTTTGAATAGACTATCCCCCCTTCAGTCCATCATGAATGCTGCTGCCAGACTCATCCACCTTACAAACACTGAGTGGTTTGTAAGGTGGATGAGTCTGGCAGCAGCATTCATGATGGACTGAAGGGGGGATAGTCTATTTAAAGGTAAGCCATTGAGCCTTACAAGACACTCAGTGTCTGCTGCCCCTCCATTGGCTGCCACTCGCCCAACAAATTAAATTAAAAATACTAACAATAAGTTCCAGAGCCATCCACAACTCTGCCCCCAGCTACATCTCTAGCCTAGTCTCAAAATACCAATCTAACCACCACTTCATTCCTCCCAAGATCTCCTGCTCTCTAGCTCCCTCATCACCTCCTCCCATATCCGCCTCCAGGACTTCTCCCGAGCCTTGCCCACCCTCTGGAATTCGCTACCCCAATCTGTGAGATTGTCTCCACATTTATCCACTTTTAGGTGATCCTGAAAACTTTTCTCTTCAGAGAAGCCTATCCTGCCTCCATCTAACGACTGCATTCTTTTCTCCATTAGTTCATCCACCACGGCTATTACCCTTTTGTATATCTTTACCCTCCCTCCTAGATTGTAATCTCTAACAAGCAGGGCTCTCTGATTCCCCCATGTATTGAATTGTATTGTAATTGTACTGTCTGCCCTAATGTTGTAAAGCGCTGCGTAAACTGTCGGTGCTATATAAATCCTGTATAATATTAATAATAAAGCAATAAAAATGACCAGATTGGGTCATGTGTTACACCTAATGACTGTAGTTATTATACCAACTCTTAAACACACAATTTTATACACGATACACACCCCAACCAATTTAGCACTAGACAGAAGGCTTGTTATTATAGATAGCACTGAATGTTAACAGATCAAACACATCCAAACCTTATGTCTTAATCAATACTTATTTTGTCGACTTTTAGACATGATTTTCGGCATAGCTATATACTCTTGTTTTTTGTGACCACAACTGTTTTACCATTGACTGTAATTGATAACAGGTTTTACCAATGTTTTGTTTAACAATATTGTAAACCTACACTTTTTTTTCTACTAATAAAATATTGTGGAATAATAAAAAAAAAATGATACTCCAACCTCTGTAACTTCTTCATCCATATTTGACTAAAAGCTTATATTTTTATCCTATAATATCTGTTTACAAATCTATTTTGGCTCAATTTAAACAAATATATTTCAGCATTTGGAAATATAAAAAGAAAAAAAATGTCATTGGAAGGAGTAATGTTTTCCTCTGCTACTAAGGAGAATCCACACTTCTAAAAGTCAATGATTGCAATCTAAATGCACCAATTTCCGAAATATCATTGTTTATATAGGATTACATATACACACAGTTTCAAAATTTAATTCCCAGAGCTATTTGTTATGATATATCCATAGCTTACTCCGCACGTCAAGCTTTCACTTAATCGCTACAATTCAAGATCCGCCTGTCTCCAACTATCTTTGTGTTAATCACCATTGTGAAGCTTTATGTACATCATTGACACTACATGTTTCTGGTTTTCAATTCCATTGTCAAACAAAGCATTACAGTGACAGACACACGTTATCAGATAGGTGGTTAAGAGTTGATTACTTTCCAACCTATTCTTCAGCATCATGCTCACGGCTCTGTAAGCCCCCTTTAGTGAAAACTCATGCTGCAATTGTAATAGTGTGAGAGCACTCAGGCATGAAACACCATTAGCATTCTCTTCTTTCTGCTTCACCATTTAAATTGTGATCAATAACTAAGGAAAGGATGCTGCTGCTGAAGAAATTGTATTGTAATAGAAAGATACAAGGGGCAGAAAATCCAGTCAATAGAAGTTTCCATGCACTCATTAATGTCAGTAGGGGTTCTCAGTATCCATCTCATCTCCGAAGTCCTGATAAATTAGTCAATTTAACACAAGAATATCTAGTTATGTTATGACATGTATTCTTACTCTGTAGTTAACTTAAGTACAGTATATATTACAGCATGTTATTACCCTGTAATTCCTCATTGTTTTTAAATGAGGTATTTATTATTTAGGTTTTCCAGCTGCTTTTATATGTTTGATATGCTGGTATCTCAGTGTATTATTAATATCCTTGTTAGAGTGTTTTTTATTTTTTATCTTTGGTTATATTCTGTAATGCAGAAACTTTACAAGGGGTTTATGGCTTACAAAATTAAACGTGACAGTAACATCAGTAGTTACCACAATAAGAACAGAATACTCATAAGATTTTTTGCCCAAGTTAAATATGTATGGCACTTTACTGCAATATAAGCTGTGCTCTTTATACCTCTTTTATACTGCTGGGCTGCAATGCTACAATGTCTCTAATGCTGCGTACACACAATCGGAAATTCGGCCAGCAAAAGACCGATGAGAGCTTTTGGTCGGAAATTCCGACCGTGTGTATGCTCCATCGGACTTTTGCTGGCTGAATTCCAGCCAGCAAAAGATTAAGAGCATGGTCTCAATTTTTCGGTCGGAAAAAGTTCCAATCGGAAATTCCGATTGTCTGTAGCAATTCTGACGCGCAAAATTCCTACGCATGCTCGAAAACAATTTGACGCATGCTCAAAAGCATTGAACTTAATTTTCTCAGCTCATCGTAGTGTTGTAAGTCACCGCTTTCTTGACGGTCGAAAGTTCAGCAAACATTTGTGTGACCGTGTTTATGCAAGCCAAGCTTGAGTGGAATTCCATCGGAAAAAACATCCAAGATTTTTCTGACGGAAAATCCGCTTGTGTGTACACGGCATAAAAGGGTGCTGTTTGGGTACACTATTGTAATCAAATCATCAAAATAATTATTCTAGAACATTTTTGAAAATTATTCCAACCTTTAGCATAGTTGCTATGAAGCCAAAACTGCCATGACTTTTTTTCGCCCTGATGTTGGGTACTTTTCATGGCAGCAAAGACTCACTAAAAAGCAGAAGCCCCATGTGCAGCAGTAAATTTGTTGGGGGGGGGGTGCAGGAGGAGTGGCGCAACCATGCAGACAGTGGTGCTGCTAAGTTTCTGCCCTGAGGGCAGCTTTAACATTACCAGAGCCCAGAACACCTTGCAGAGTAGTAGCGGGGTGCCAAGTGCTGGAGTGCTCTCTGCACTCCTGTACCCAGCACTAGAAGGCACACGTCTGTCAAGCGGATCTCCACCTGACAGATGACTGTTAGTCCCAGCCTCTGGTACTGATGCTGGTGGTTAATATTGAAGAAATTGGCACCGATATTGGATGTAATCCAGTGGATGCTCTGTTGGAAAGGTCTCCAAGTCCGCTCTTGTCCCTAGATATTCCTGCACTATATAATGCAGACACTGACGATGGGTGCTTGAACCTATCAGACCTTGGCACTGAGGAGTGAAAAATTGTTTAAAGGCATCAGTCAGCTGACCACTTTCTCCACTGCTCATCCTCTGACCGAACAAAGCCTCAGAAACACAATGTTCAGGACCAGGAAATGGTAACCTCCCAGGTTCTAGAAATGCTTTATACAAACCTTTCTTCAAGGCCTCCTGAAGATGTTTTATCCTCTGCTCCCTCTGTGAAGGCAGGATGAGTTCTGCAACTTTACCCTTGTAACGTGGATCAAGAAGGGTTGCCAGCCAGTAATAATCTCTCTCCTTGATACCACAAATCCTAGGGTCCTTTCGCAGGCTTTGCAGAATCAGGGAGGCCATGCAGCGTAAGTTTGCAGAGGCATTTGAGTCTGAGTCCTCTGGGTCACTAAGAATCACATTATCCGTAACTACTTCCTTCCAGCCACATACAACTCCTTGGGATTCTAGGGGCTGAAAACCCTTGAAGAATGCTGCGTGTTAGCCTCTACATCCGTGCTGACACAATCCTCCTCGTCCTCTTCTTCCTGTGTGTTTGACGGCCCCGCAGGAATGCTATCTGGATAAAGGGGGCCTTGAGAGGAAAGGAAGTCCTCCTCTTCCTCCCGTTGTTCTGCCTCAAGTGCCCTGTCCATGATTCCACGAAGCATGTGCTCCAGCAGGAAGACTAGAGGGACAGTGTCACTGATTCATGCATTGTCACTGCTCACCATCCTTGTGGCCTCCTCAAATAGTGACAGGACAGTTCATGCATCCTTGATCAGTAGCCACTTTCGTGACGAAAATAAGCCAAGCTCCCCTGACCCTGTCCTGGTGCCATACTCACACAGGTACTCATTGATGGCCCTCTGCTGTGTGTGCAGCTGCTGCAGCATTGCCAACGTTGAGTTCCACCTGGTGGGCATGTCACAAATTAAATGATTGATGGGCAGG
This sequence comes from Lithobates sylvaticus, assembly GCA_028564925.1. Lineage (NCBI taxonomy): Eukaryota > Metazoa > Chordata > Amphibia > Anura > Ranidae > Lithobates > Lithobates sylvaticus. Next base: position 172,124,276 of record CM053036.1, read on the forward strand.
TTGCATTCCCTTTAAATGTCAGCCAGCCGAGCACTGGCATTGTATAACTGGCAGAAATTACAACAGATTTTTCTGGCCTGTCTCAGGAGATCTTGTAAGCCTGGGTACCTGGTCAAGAAACGCTGAACCACCAAATTCAGGACATGCACCAAACATGAAACATGGGTCAAGTCTCCCTGTTGGAGGGCGGAGAGAAGGTTGGTGCCATTGTCATATACAACCATTCTTGGCTGAAGCTGGCATGGGTGTCAACCACCTCTGAGCCTGCCCCTGCAGAACTGACAGAATCTCTGCCCTAGTGTGGCTCCTGTCCCCTAAGCAGACCAACTCAAGCACCACATGGCACCTTTTAGCCTTACTGCTTGCGTAGCTTCTTAAGCGCTTAGGGAGCACTGCTGGTTCAGAGGACAATTCTGCAGAAGAGGCCATAGAGGAAGATGTGGAGGAGGGAGGGGAGAATACATATATTGTGGCAGAATCACTACCAGCTTTTTGGAGGCGTGGTGGTGTAACAAGCTCCAACACTGAAACCTGTCCTGCATCCTTCCCAGCTGCCAGAAAAGTTACCCAGTGTGCCGTGAAGGAATGTCAATGCCCTTGACAATGCCTGCTGGACCATGAGTCAGCGGTAATATGAATCTTACTGCTGACCGCATTGTCCAACGAGGCCAAAACATTGCCTTCCACATGCCGGTAGAGAGCCGGAAAGGCCTTACGTAAAAAAAAAAACAGTTTTGAAACCTGCCACTGTTTCACTGTTTTACTCTATTTAAAAAAAAAAAGTCTATGTTTTCAGAGAGCACTAAACATGTTTTTATTTACATGGTCATTGTGGCTCTGGAGTTTGGCTTCCTTCATCCAGTTTTTTGGACACTGGTTCCGCTTATCAAGAGGTGACCGCTAATACATTGATACACCCTATAAGGGAAAGTGTGTGTGACCCTCTGTAATCAATAGTCTACGCTGGGAGGTGAGCAGGAATTTTTTTCATTAGTGGAGGTTTACCCACGGAGTCACCTGCATGTTTACTATATTTTGGCACCATTGAAGATATCACACATTGGTGTATTTTTGATATATGGACTTAACATCAGCGCTGCACTGTCTATTTACATTTTTACAGGTTTTTGAGATGACTGGAGGTATAGTAGGATTGGAGATCCCAGATGAGGAGCAAAGAGAAGTCTGCCTTTTTCTATGATGTAAGACTTTCAAGTGCTGTTGCCAACGGACTGCATGGCAGGTCATCATGTGTCTGGTCAAGTATGTGGTGCCCAAGCGGCTGCTGTTCTGGCCATGCTTGATCCGCTTCAGACATAGGTTGCAAACAGCATTGGTGTGATCTGCTGCACACGTGTCGAAAAAGGCCCACACCAAGGAACTTTTAAAAGTCAGCGGGGAGTCAGCAGCACCCTGCACCTGCGGAGCTCTGCAGTGTGATGCAATAGAGTGGCAGCCTTAAGCTTCCCTCGGAGGACACCCTGCCTCATTGGAGTTGTGCCTCCTCCTCCTCACTTTCCGCCTCTCTTCTCTCAAGCACCCAAATACAGTCAGTGACCTCATCATCCCCTCCCTCCTCGTCACTGGAGCAAACTTGGCAGTATGCTGAAGATGGGGGAACTTGACTGCCAGTTTATTGTCCTATTGTGGCACCCCTTCTATCTAGGCTCATATCACACCCTTCCTCAACCTGGGAACCAACATCGGAGCCTTCAAACCGCTGCTCATCCTCCAGCAGCATGTAACCGACACTGTGGTCGAATAATTCTGGGGACTCCTCAATGCATAATTGTGGGGCTACGGAAGAAGTGACTGTGGACAAGGAGCCGGTGGATTAGGCTACTTTGGCAGCTGCGTTGGAAGGCAAACTACTCAGAGCCTGGGTGACAGAGGATGAGGAGGATGAGAATGGCTTTGTTATCCACGCCACCAACTATTCTGCATGTTGTGGCTCAATAACATGGCCAGCAGCAGAAAAAAAAGGACAAGCGTGTCCCATGGCCACCTGCAGAGGATGCACCATGTCCACAACCACCACTGTTGACTGTAGACACAGAGGCTGCTTGCCCTCTTTTAGTGGCCTGTAAACGTCTGCCTCTCCTTGGTGGCCTTCTGGACATGATGTGTTTTTTTTTGTAACACTGCATTACACTGTATTATATATTGTGTACACCGCCTGAAGTGTATTAGAAACAGGCCTCCTCTTAGGTTACTCCCGGAGAGGTATAAATTCCCCGGGAGCCTCAGAGAACAGGAGCGGCAGATCAGGGCGAGAAGAGGGGGCAGGGCCCAGGTTGGGAAGCCCAGACGGTCTTAAGCACTGATTTTTGAGACAACAAGTCCACAAAACATCAAGGGCCAAGCCCACCCCTAAAGAGAAGACCATAGTTAGTCTAAGGCTGAGGAAAAAGGGTCAAGGCGGCCCAGGATTATAATAAGACTGGGGAAGAGAATAAGACCCACCAAGAAGGTCAACATGAGCAAAGACCAAGCAAAACAGCCAAAGAAAGCATCCACTAAAGGGAGCAAAGGGGAGACAAGTACAATCAAACATTATTTAAGGCAGGGTGCAAGCCCAAAATCTCTAGGAAAGGATACTCAGGCTGGAACCACCCCGGACAGCAGGGGAGGGGCCGAAGGGGAAATTAATAACTCTAGAGCGGACCTCACATTGGAGACTGAGATAGATCTCAGCCGGGGAGAAGATCAACAGGCAGGAGCTCACATCCCCAACAAATTCGAAATGGAGGCGATGCTACTGCGCCTGGAAAATGCAATTAAATTTGAAATCAATTCGCTGCGTGAAGACATGGGCCATCTGTTGTCTAGGGTAGAAGTGGTGGAGGGGAGAGCGGATTCTACAGATCTGGAAATCTCCAGGCTAAAATCGCAATTGGAAAGTGCCGCCTTTACCCAGAGAGACACCCTATACAAGATTGAGGACCAGGAGAATAGGGACAGGAGGCAAAATCTGAGGCTGCGCGCCGTCCCGGAACAAAGAGGGGAAGACGTAGAAAAAAAACTATGGGCAATCCTGGGCCCAATAAGCGGCAAGGATTCTGAACACTTTCCTGACATAGAAAGGATTCATCGAGTAGGAAGATTTGAAAGGCGCGATTCGGAGAGAGCACGGGACATAATTGTTAGATTCAGTCACTTCAAAGAAAAAGAGGACCTTTGGGCAAAAATAAGAAATAAGTCACCCCTTATGTACGAGGGCGTCGAAATACAAGTGTTTGCAGACCTATCGGCCCGTACCCTTGAAAGAAGAAGACACCAAAAACCCCTGCTGGAAATCCTAAGAAAGGAAAATATAAGATACAACTGGGGCTTCCCCTCATGTTTAATAGGGTCAAAAGAGGGGTGCACGGCCAGATTGAGGTACCCAGAAGAAGTGCAAAGTTTTTGCACGAAACTCGGGATACCAGTCCCGGATCTTCAGGGTTGGAATGAAATGGAGGGTGTGGGGGAGCCCCGGAGGAGGGGCGGGGGAGGGGGGGGTGGAGGGGAGAATCCCCACCTGACGTAGGAAACCAACCTGCTCAACCTGGCCCTACCCCCCCCCCCACGACGGCCTGGGATTCCAGGCCGCGGGGGGGGGGGGGGAGGGGAGGGCTAAATAAACTCCACCTCACCAGGATCTAGTGTCTGAGGGAAGCCACAAAGGATGGCCCCCAAAGACTTAGAGACCCTAGTTGGGGCAAGAGAGGGAGGGGAGGGGGGAGGGGGGAGAGGGATAGGGGGGGGTGGAGGGGGGGAAGGATGGGAGGGGCAAGGGAGGGAGGGGGGGACCCGGGAGAAAGGGGGAGGGGGACCCCACCCGCCGCTAGGCCGCCACCAATACTAAAATCTCATTATACTCGTATACCATGAAAGACATCGAAATTAAATTTCTATCCTATAACGTAAAAGGCTTAAATTCCCCCGGTAAGCGCCTCAAGGTTCTAGAGGAAGTAGAGAGATATAGGGCCGGAATAGTTTTTTGCAGGAGACCCATCTGGCACACACTTCTAATATCAGATTATTTTCTCCGGCTTTCCCAAACTGGATCTATGGAGACACCATTTCAAGCAGGGCAAGAGGAGTGGCCATTGGGTTCGCGAGGGATATAGATTTCACGGAGGAGGGGAGACTGACGGACCCCGAGGGGAGATTCCTGTTTCTTAAGGGATCTCTCCTGGGGGTAGAATTCACACTGGCCAATGTTTATGCCCCCAATTCCAAACCTATCCCATACCTTGAATCAATTCTGTGTAAATTGAGGGCCTTTAAAAAAGGGTTCCTGATCCTGATGGGGGATCTTAATTTTGTAATGGACCCCGCTCTAGACAGTACGTCTGGTGGGACGGGGAGGAGAAACGTCCAACTAAAACGATTAAGTAAAAAACTCTCAGAGGACCAACTGCTGGATGTCTGGAGAATACAGCACCCGCAGATAAGAGATTATTCGTTCTTCTCCCCTGTCCACCAGACGTATTCCCGCATAGATTACATCCTGATAGAACACGGCATTTTGGAAAGGATCAACGAATCAGACATTGGAATAGTCTCCCTCTCGGATCATGCTCCGATCTCCATGAGGCTAAGGTTTCCGGAATATAAACAAACCTTGAGTGGCTGGAAGCTCAACCCAGAATTATTACATGATGAAGAAATCAGGGACCATATTAGAAGGGAACTGGAATGGTTCTTCCAATGTAATGACAACGGGGAGGTGTCAGAAGCCCAACTATGGGACACCCACAAAGCATACGTAAGGGGGCTTCTGATAGCAAAAGCCTCATGGAAAAAAAAGGAGAGGATGAGAAAAACGCAGGTTCTGACAGCCGAAATTAAAACTCTCGAGCAAAAGCACAAGTCCGGGGGGGTATTGAATCAGGGCATATATGGAGAGCTCACTGATAAGAGAGAGGAATTAAAAGACCTAGCCGAGCAGGAAGTTAGACAAAAGATCAATAAGATGGCCAGGGAACAGTATGTCTGGGGCAACAAGCCAGGGAAATATTTAGCAAGAAAACTGCAAAAACAGAAAACCAGAAATTTCATTGAAAAAATTCAAACAAGAAATGGGGAGATGAAGTTTATCCCTAGGGAAATAGCCGCTACTTTTAGAGAATATTATAAAGAACTTTACGATGTAAAAACAAAGGGAAACAACGATAGAGAGGAAAACAGCCGGAAAACCAGCGAGTTCCTAGGAAGGGCAGAGTTAACAGCATTGGGCGGGGAAGAGAGTGCAGAGCTGGAGAGACCAATAACTGAGGAAGAGATCTTAGCAGCTATCAATAACTCACCAACAGGGAAGAGCCTGGGCCCGGATGGGTTCACGGCCTCATATTATAAAACATTCAAGGATATCCTCATACCGCGAATGCAACGTTACATGAATGGTCTGGGGATAGAATATGACATGAGTGGGGAGGCCTTAAAGGCCACGGTCACTCTTCTGAGGAAGGATGGGAAGGATGGATCGGTGTGCTCGAACTATAGACCCATTTCTTTATTAAATTTCGATACTAAACTATACGCCAAGATTTTGGCGGATCGAATAAAGGGGCATTTGGGCACACTGATCCATCCGGACCAGGTGGGCTTTGTTCAGGGCAGAGAGGGGAGGGACAATGGGATACGTACACTGCTGGCCATACAGAGGATGAGAGATTCGAGAGCCCCCAGTCTACTTCTCTCAATAGATGCTGAAAAAGCATTTGATAGGGTAGACTGGGGGTTCATGTTTAATACGCTACAGAGGATGGGTTTCGGACCAAGGATTATACAAAAAATTAAAACCTTATATACCCACCCGAAAGCAAACATCAAGGTTAACGGAACGGTCTCAGCTGAGTTCGAAATGTTTAACGGCACCAGGCAGGGATGCCCATTGTCCCCCCTCCTCTTCATTCTGTCCTTGGAACCGCTGTTGGCTACAATTCGCGGAAACCCAGAGGTAGAGGGCTGCAGAGTCGGCAGCGAGGAGCACAAACTTGCGGCCTTCGCTGACGATGTTCTCTTCTATGTCAGCTCACCCCAGAAGTCAGTTCCTATCCTCCTCAAAATCTTAAATGAATATGGGGAGTTAACAAACTTCAGAATCAACGCCACAAAAACGTTTATCCTCAATATTAATCTTAATGAAACAGAGAAACAGAACTTCCAGAAAATAGTTAGGTTTGTCTGGAAAAAACGGATAAAATATTTGGGAATAGAGCTGGCTAATAATCCCAGGAAAATATATAAAATAAATTATATCCCGCTTCTAGAGGAAATAAAAAAAAAATGCCAAGCGTACAAGGGAAAAATCCTGTCCTGGACAGGTAGAATTAACACGGTAAAAATGATGATCTTACCAGTCATCACATATAAATTCCAGATGCTCCCTCTCCCCCTCCCAAAGCACTATCTCGGAAAGTTAAAAGCCATTATAATGAACTTCATTTGGAATTACAAAAAACATAGAATCTCGCTCCAAATATTAAAACAAGACAAAAACCAGGGTGGCCTGGCGGTCCCAGACCTAGAAAGTTACTACCACGCTACAGCACTATTGAGAATTGCAGAATGGGGGAAAACATGTAACACTAAAAGATGGGTTAGTTTAGAAGAGGCACTGAGTGAAGTCAATTTGGGGAGGATTGTGTGGAATCCCCCGAAATTCCGGTCACTGGGTGAGACAACGCACATAATCACAACCACCACTTTGAAAATTTGGGATAAGATTTATAAAACATTTAATAAGACATACAATTCTCCACTAATAGCTTTAAAGGACAACCTAATGTTCCCACCAGGGATAAAGAAAATAGGGGGTGAATGGATTAGAAATGACAGTATGAGGTTAGGGGATATCATTAGCAAGGGGAAAGTTTTGGCACTACACGAGTTACAGAAGAATGAGGCGCTCTCCATAGATGGGTGGCAGTATCGTCAGTTAACCCACTTCGCGGGGTCTCTCCCGGGCCCTTTAAGGGAGGCAGAGGACCTAACGAAGTTGGAGAAAATCTTCACGGCAGAATGTTCCAAAAAAAGAATCTCTAAAATTTATAAATTGCTGTTAGAAAAAGATAGACCTGAAATTCCGACATACCTCATTAAATGGGAGAGCGAATTAGGAACACAGTTAGAAGTAGGCACAAGTAAGAGAATCTTAAAATTAGCACACGGGTCGGCCGTTGACGCGAAAACGGCAGAAACTAATTTTAAGTGCATGGCCAGGTGGTATAGAACCCCTGACAAGGTTAGCAATTTTCGGAGGGACACTTCAGCAAACTGTTGGAGGGGGTGTGATCAAAGGGGTACAATGGGTCACCTATGGTGGGAGTGTCATAAAATTAAAACGTTTTGGGAGACTATCCTAAAATATATTAAAGAGATAACAACGATTGAGGTAAAAAACGACCCTTGGGTCGTACTGATGCATGCAACATCGAGGGAAATCAGGAAATATAAAGACTCATTGGTCCCTCATTTACTTAATGCGGCTAAAAAAGTAATTCCGAAGAGGTGGAAAGACATGGAAAGTCCCCCCTTATGGGAATGGGTAGACGCGGTTGAACATACATATACGTTGGAATATGTGCTAAACATTGGGGAAGAGGACAGAGAGGCCATGAGGGCCAGGTGGGAGAGCTGGAGAAAATTTAAGAGGTCATGGAGCTATAGGGAGGCTCTACGAGTCCAGCCCTGATAAATTCGGATTCTCGGAGGAAAGAAGCTCGAGGGAGATTCTACTGCGGAATAATAGAGCCTCCGGGCATTCAAAGTTATGGGCGAGAAAGGATAATAATAAATAAAAAAAAAAAAAAAAAGGGAGAAAAGAAAAGAGAGGCTGCAACACGGCGGCGGTGGGGGAGGGTGGGAGAAGGGTGGGTATGGAAATTAATCAAGCTATAGTGGGAGACAAGATGGAACAGGGACGGAAGGGCTTACAGAACAGAGGAGGGCTTGCTAGACTCCAGCAGAATGTTTCTTTTCTCTTAGCTCTGTAAAACTCTTTCAATGTCTAAACTTGTAACCACAAAAAAAAAAAAAAAAAAAAAAAAGCAATCCACAAATGATGCCAAGACAATAAGGGGGAAGGAGATGCGGGCACAGCTGACACTCCCCCACGAAGTTCTTTCTGAAGTGGAAAAAAAAAGAGAAAAAGCAAAAAAAAAAAAGAAAAAAAAAAAAAAAAAAAGAAAAAAAAAAAAAAAAAAAAAAAAAAAAAAAAAAAAAGAAACAGTACACCACCGAATGCGCTGTATATATAGGCTACACTGAATGTAGAGTATATATATATATATATATATATATATATATATATATATATACACCAGCTGAAGTGTATTAGAAACTGTACACACTGTATTAGATACTCTGTACACCACCTGCACTGCATTAGAAACTGTACAGCGGCTGCACTGTATTTTATGCTGTGTACATCACCTGAAGTGTATTAGAAACTGTACACACTGTATTATATACTGTGTACACCACCTGAAATTTATTAGAAACTATACACCACCAAATGCACTGTATATGTAAGCCACACTGAATACAGAGTGTGTGTATATATATATATATATATATATATATATATATATATATATATATATATATATATATACCCTTATCCGGAGCTCTCTAATAAACTACTTTAAAAACCTGTGTTGTATTTTTTTTTATTAACACTTTTTCCCTCAGGTGAATGGGTAGGGGTACCATGTACCCCATACTCATTCACATAGGGTGGGGGGCTGGGATCTGGGGGCCCCCTTATTAAAGGGGGCCCCCTAGATTCTGATAAGCCCCCCGCCCACAGACCCTGACAACGAACGGCCAGGGTTGTCGGGAAGAGGCCCTTGTCCTCATCAACATGGGCACAAGGTGCTTTGGGGTGGGGGGGTCGCAGGGCCCCCCTTCCCCAAAGCACCCCCCATGTTGAGGGCACAGCTCAGGAGGGGGGGCGCCCAGTCGTCCCCATCCCATTTTTTGACCGGCCAGGCTGCGTGCTCAGGTAAGGGTCTGCTATGGACTTTGGGGGGACCCCCACACCGTTTTTTCAGTGTAGGGGTTCCCCTTTAAATCCATACCAGGCGACGGGGCTAGCAAGATGTCAATCTCGCCGATCGAGGTGGTGACATTCACTTCCTTTGCTAGTCCCATCTACCTGGAGTCACGTTCAAAATGAATGGACTTTTCTCCGTGTGTGGGCAAGTCCGTTAATTTCAAAAGTCCGGCAGACCCCTGCCTAAAGTCCGGTGGATTTTCTGCCGGACCTAGTCTGACGGAAAAGTCCGGTCGTGTGTGGGCGTGTGTGGGCAAGTCCGCTTGTTCGGAAAGTCCGGCGGACCTCCGCTGGAAGGTCCGGCGGTTTGTCCGCCAGATAGTCTGATCGTGTGTACGCGGCATTACAGAAACAAAAAACACTCCACAGATAGGCCAATTTCTGCTTCAGTTTTTTTTTTTTTTTTAAATCAGAAAAAGGTTTATTGAAAAAATTGAACAGGTAAAACAGGTAGAACCGTACAAAATAACAACATACAGAGGTATCCAAATTTCATTAAAGAAGTACGGTACATCTTATTAGATTGAGTGAATGGGTACATCACGATTATGGTTAACCATGGTATAATGTCATTAGCTGACTATGACAGTATTATGTACTCTGCGGTGCGCACATATAAAGGTGCCTTGGGCACGAGAGGTACTTTCTACATAGTTGAACCACGGACACATCTAGAACCAAAGAAAAAGAGAAAGAAAAAAGGAAAAGGAAACAAAAAAGGAAAGAAAAAACCTTATGGGGATAACTAAGGAAGAGATATATAACTAGACTCTTTTGTCTTTTGAGATAGTAGGGGGATGCCGTTTTCTTCTAGTGCCTCGTGCTTGTCTATGCTTTTGTCACGGGATATCATGCCAGTACCTGTGTTGCTGTCCTAGTCTAGATCAGCTAATCATTCGTTAGAGTTACATCAGGTTACATTTGTAATAGCCTGTCAGTTATTAATTGGGCCGGTGCCAGCCCCGGCATGTCCAGCCAGTTTTGCCACAGATTGTAGAATTCTTTGGGTGCATTCCTATGCTGGTAAGTGAGCTTTTCCCGTATCAGCATGTTATTTACCATATCCACCCAGCCCTTACCTGTGGGAACCCTAGGTGTTATCCAGAAGCGTGCAATTGCCTTACGTGCTAGGTACAATAGACGTAATATTGCCGTATGTCCACTGGGTGAGAGGGTTGGTATTTCCAATGCACCAAGGAGACATACAATCGGGTCGTTTATTAATGGGAGTTGGAACACCTGTGAGATGGTTGTTAAAACAAATTGCCAGTACCGGAATAATTTCGGGCATTTCCACATCATATGTAACAAATCTCCCTCTTCTCTTGTGCATTTCGGGCACAATGGAGAATCCCTTAGGCCCCACTTGTGTAGTCTGGTTGGAGTTCTATAGACCCTATGAAGTAAAAATAGGTGGGATAGTCTGTGGGAGGCAGAGACCGACACCAATGGGGCTGAGGTCAAACACAGCTCCCACTGCTCTCCGTCTATGGGGCCCAAGTCCTTTTCCCAGCCGTGTCTGCAAGCTAATTTGGACGCATCGTGCGATATGTTGATCAACCTCACGTATACTCTGGAGATCATGCCCTTCCTGTCATCTGCCGCCAGCACATCATTCATTAGTGGATGTGTTACCAACGTGAGAGAGGAGAGCCTGAGCTCACTCTGCACTGCGTGTCGCAGCTGGAGATATTGAAAGAAGCACACCCTGGGAATCGCAAATTCCCCTTGTAAATCCGTGAAAGACTTAAATACTGAACCTCTGAACAATTGAGCAATGTAACGCACTCCCAACTCTTCCCACTGATGAAAGTCTGTAAGTTTGGCCAGCTCTTTAAAGTAAGTATTTCTCCAGATGGGAGTAAAGTGACACACCCCCCTTATTCGCATAAGAGACCTAATGTACTTCCATAGTGTGTTGAGAAGCGTGATCGTGGGGAGGGTTTGTTGGATGTGAGTGAGACCCGCCTCTAGGTGGGATAGTGCCGTGAGTGTGGAGTCATGCGGGGTCAACAGGGACCTAATGGGGTCTTTGTCGTCCATTGTTCCCCACCCCCCTAGGTGTTGGATTTGTGAGGCGACAAAGTAGTATCTGGCATGTGGTACTGCGAGTCCCCCTTGGTCTTTAGCCAGTTGCAATGAGTTTAGGCTAATCCTAGCTGATTTGTTGCCCCAGATCAGCGCTCTGAATTGAGCATCTATCTGAGAGAACCATTTATGAGGTATCCAAACAGGGGTGTTATGAAACACATATAGGAGTTGGGGGGCCCAGACCATTTTAATTAAGTTCGCTCGTCCGGTGACAGAAATAGGCAATTTCACCCACACCGCACACTTCTGCCTAAATTTGTGAAGCAAAGGCGTGAGGTTTAGTGATAAGTATTGATTGGGGTCGGCTGTCACTTGTATCCCAAGGTAGCGAAATTCGTTCACTATTTGTATATCCTTGGCACAGTCTGGGAGAGGCTTCAATAGTGGGTCTAGGGGTAGAATGACTGATTTGTTCCAGTTAATAGTGAAACCTGACAGCTCCCCGAAGTCCGCGATCATTTGCATCGTGTGCCTCAACGAGCTGTCTGTGTCCCCTAGATAAATTAAAGTGTCATCTGCGTATAAAGAAATAATGTCCTGTTTAAGTCCCCTACGGAACCCAATTATGTCTAGTGATTCCCTTGCGTGGACAGCCAAGGGTTCGAGAGCCATTGCAAATAACAGGGGTGATAGAGGACACCCCTGTCGTGTGCCCCTGAAAAGAGTAAAAGAATCAGATACCTCTCCATTGATCCGCATTCTCGCAGTAGGGTTGTTATATAATAACTGGACCCATCTGAGGAAGGAGGGACCCACCCCAAATCTTTCCAATGTTTCCCATAGATATAGCCACTCAACGCTGTCGAAAGCTTTGGCAGCGTCAAGTGACAGAACTGCTCTGTTGCCCGGGTCATCCACTGGGATCTGTAGGTTAAGAAACAGTCTACGTAAGTTATGTGCCGTCGATCTGGTCGGGATGAACCCAGATTGGTCTCTGTGAATTACTGATTGTATACACTTGGCTAACCTGTTGGCCAATACTCTGGCCAGCAGTTTAACGTCAAAAGTGAGCAGAGATATCGGTCGGTAAGAATCCGGTGATATCGCAGCTTTGCCCGGTTTTAAAAGGACCACTATCAGAGCCTCAGTCATAGAGGGTGGAAGGCTACCGGTCTCAAAGGCCCTGTTATATACATTCAAAAGAACTGGGATCAATTGTGAGGCGTACCTCTTATAGACTTCCGAGGGGAGTCCGTCTGACCCTGGGGCCTTTCCATTTTTTGTTTGTGTTAGTGCTTCTAGTAATTCCTCTTCAGAGAGAGGTGCGTTTAGTTGGGAGGCGTCTGATTTCGAGAATTTTGGCAAGGGGTGTCTGTCTAAGAATGCGTGTATTTCTGTCTTCGTTGGGTTTACTTTGGAGGTATATACGTCTTGGAAAAAGTCTTTAAAAATCCCCATGATTTCTGGGGTAGAATGATGGAGTGTACCCTGTTTGTCAGCCATTGCCACTATATGTGCCGCTGGCTGTTGTGACTTGGCTAACATGGCCAGCATGTGGCCAGTATTTTCTCCTTCCTCATAATGTGCCTGTTGAAGGAAGAAGCGTTTGTTTTCAGCTAATTGTAACGTGAGGTTCTTTAGCATGGTTTGGGCTGAGAGCCATGTGCTCTTGGTACTATCACTTGGGTCTGCTATGTATTGTGTTTCTGCTTTACCTGCTTCCGCCCTTACTAGATTCTCCCATTCCTTGGTTTTAGACTTAATATGCGAGATCTCTCTAATAAACTGTCCCCGTAAGTAAGCTTTGGTTGCATCCCATACTATAGTCAGGTCAGCAGACCCTATGTTTTGCTGAAAAAAAATGGTCAAGAGGCTGCTAATTGGGTCTGGGTCTGGTAGTAAAGCCAACCAGAATGGGTTCAATTTCCATGTACCCCTAACTTTAACCATCCCCATATGTACATCTACGGACAGTGGAGAGTGGTCAGAGACATGTCTAGCATGGTATTGTGAGGTGACAATTAATGGAAGCATATATTCATTGCCCAGAGCTAGATCAATGCGCGATAATCCTCCAATGGAGGCAGATTGACAGGAATAAGCTTTGGTATCAGGGTTGTGCATCCTCCATACGTCTATAAGGCCCATCTCCTGGAGGAGACGAGCAAATGGTGTGGGTTTTTGGCTGCTTTGCGGCCCTGGTCCCCCCGTGGAGCTCAATTTATCCTTACTTCTGTCAATAAGATTGTTAAAATCCCCTATTGTCAACAATGGTACGCCCGGGAACTGCGCCATGTAAGACGCAAGTAGTGTAAGCACGGTTGTTGAGAACGGAGGAGGGATGTACAATCCTGCCAAGATACATTTGGTCCCATAAAGGGAGCACAGCAAAAATATATAACGACCTTCCGGGTCAATTTTAATGTCTAGTGGGGAAAATTGTGTCCCCCTTTTTATCAGGATACTCACCCCCCTCGAGTACACCGAGTAGGTTGCATGGTACTGATGACAAAATTGTCTCACAGCAAAAGAGGGGGTGTCTATCGGGGGGAGGTGAGTCTCCTGTAGGCATACCACATCCGCTTGTATGCGCTTGACAGTTCGCATGACTGCCAGGCGCTTGATCGGATTGTTTAGGCCCCTTACATTCCAGGACAGAACTCTCGTCACTCCTGACATTCAAATAGCATTTTCATATTTACTCGGATATTCAGTACATAAGACACCCGTATTGGGAGAGCTATATTAACCTTGCCCTTTAGTAGGGCTTTGTGCCATTGTGGCATTTTGGCTGTAGGGAAAAAACAATCAATGTTCAGCAACAAAGGCATTTGTGACCTATAATTAGCATCTGCATAGAGCATGAGTCTCGTAAATACTGTACCAGCAATTCTGGTGATCATGGTGGCAGTCCTTGACGAGGGGGGAGGGAAAAAAAAATGACAAAAAAGACAAGAGTGGAAGAAAGAAAAAAAAGATAATACAACATATGGCCAACAGGGCCTCTCCTTGAATCTTGAGCTTGAACTTGAATGGGGAGTCAATCCTATCCATTCTGGGGGCAACAGTGGAAGTGCACTTACGTGTCCCAACCTTCTCCACAGCAAGAACATTAGCCGTGCGTATGTGCGTGTATTCAGAGACCAACCGGAGTTCTGGATAGCTGGCTCCGCCTTCTCTGCAACTTCTTTAGGGAATCAACAAGTGGTGAGGAAAACCAGATCTGTGCAAAAGAGTGATGGACACCTCATGTTGGTGCGTTGCGCCTGTTTCTAGCAGCTCGGATCGATTGCTCTTCCCGGTCCAGCCATTGTGCTGCTGTAGAAGGGGAATCAAAGAATTGGGCCGAGCCCATGACTTCTACTCTGAGGCGAGCTGGGTAAAGCATTGCATATTTCAGTTCTAGGGCTCTGAGTCTTTTCTTGACATCAGTGAATTTAGCTCGTTTTTTCTGTAAGTCAGCAGAGAAATCAGGGAAGAATGAGATTTTAGCATTGTCAAGTTTGAGTGCTGCAGGTTTAATCCTGGCATTGGAGAGGACCGCATCTCTGTCCTTATAATTAAGGAGTTTGAACAGGAAAGGCCTTGGGGGGGCGCCTGGTGGTGGGGGTCTGGCCGGAACTCTGTGGGCCCTTTCCACTGAGAACATGGGGGAGAAGGCGTCCGCCCCAAATGCATTGGTCAGCCATTTTTCAATAAAGTCTACAGGGTTTTTGCCCTCCATACGCTCAGGGATACCAATGGCCCTTATATTGTTTCTCCTCATTCTGTTCTCCATTTCATCTAAGCGGGCTACATGCTGTGCAAGTAAATGGTTATTATAGGAAAGGTCGTTTTGCATTGGCGCTAGATCATCTTCCATGGAGCTCACTCTCTCCTCTAAGGCAGCTGTCCTTTCCCTTATCTTCTGCGTGTCCTGGCGCAGAAATGTCATTTCTGCTTTAACCCCCTTAATGTCTGATGTGAGTGCTGCTAGCGATGTGTTGCATGAAGTAACCGCAGCAAAGATGTCCCTGAGTGTGGGTTCGTTTTCCCCTTCAGGGCTAGGTATGGATTGCGGCCTAGCGGGCAGGCCTTGTGGGGTACTCACTGCGTCCCAGGGAAATATGGCGCCGTTAGAGTCCTCCAGCGGTACTGTGTCGTCTCCCTCCATCGCTTCTTTCGGGGACTCCTCTGGGGGGGGGGATTGATCCGAGGTGACCGGCATGGAGAACAGCTTAGCCGCTGCCTCCCTGTGAATTTCTTTCGCCGAGCGCTGAGCGATGGCGCCATGATGGCCCATGAGGTCTGTGCCGCGCGATGGCGCGTGTCGTCTGGCGGTCGACATCTGGTCTTCCCGGAGGTAAGTATCGGTGCCTGTAGGTGCCAGGGGTTAGCAGGGCTCAGGTAAGGTGGTTTTTTAGGCGGATGGAAGCGGATTCCCAGGATTAGTTCAGGATGGTCGGCGGAGCTCCTCGCAAGTGCGTCCGGCTACATCCGCTGCCTGGCCACGCCCCTCTGCTTCAGTTTTACAACTTTACCCCTTTGCTTAGTCACTGTCCAGTGAGAAAACAGGTGACACAGAAATCTACAATGCTGAAATAGGAAACAGTGGTTTCATTTATCTATCTGTGTGGTTTGTTGGGATGGGAGGAATCACAAGAAACTCTACACAAAATTTCAAACCCTTTGGCTGGTAAAATATATCACATAAATGCATACTTATCAACTGTCCCAAATTGGCCAGGACAATTATTTTATTTGTTCGGTTGTTCCGTCATGGCTGTCCTGGACTTTGTCCCGACAATGAGTCATGGGAAGACTCATTCATATGCCAATCACATGGCTCATTAATTTGCAAATAATGTGGCTTATTCATATGCTTTTGTGTGGTGGAAGGCCGGGACAGTACCTTTTTAGGGAGTGAAGTCCTATGTCTGGCGCTGGAGAGGAAGCAATGAAAAAAACTGGTGAATGGGTGCAGGAAAGCTGTATGCAAGGGTTCAGGGGTGCAGATGAGCTCTAAAGGGGGTGGTAGTGCAGTTCATATATGTACAGGTGTGCTGTGGACAAAGGATTCATGGGTGCAGGTGAGTTGCGGATGGGGGTGAAGGTGGTGCAAGTAAGCTGTGGATAAAGACTACAGGTGAACTCTGGATGAGGGGTGCAAAAGCAAGCTTTGAACGAGGCATGCAGAGGTAAGCTGTGACTATTTTTGGGGGTGCTGGGGGTAATAGCTGCAGCCACTAACACCAATACTAGGATTTATAACTGCAAACACTGACACTAGTGCTGGGAGTTATTATTGTGGCCATTAAAACAAATTCTGTTTTTTTTTTTATTACATTCGCCAACAAATGATGGGGCTTACATTATTCCCACTTTTTCTTCAGTGTACCCCCAGGCCCTATTCTGTCTAAAACATAGAGAAGCCAAGGGGGGGGGGGGGGGGGGGGTTCCATACTGCAAGCCAAACAATGTGAAGTTATACTCATTTTATTCACCTCTCCCAATTTTTAACCTGTTTCAAGCTGTTTTTTTTTTTTTTCATGATCCCTTTAAGGTGTCTCTCCAAATGATTTTTAAATGCTGCCAGCCATAAAATATGTATTTCAGCTGTTTATTTAATGGTTTTCTTGAAGTACTGCCTAAGTTGACCAAAGGGATCTTCCAGCATGTTGTGTACTATACTGATAGCATGCTTATATGTTCTTCCTATAACTCTTATGTGGCACTGTTATCACAAGCAATGCACAATCGCTTATACATGCCAAATGTCTATGAGCACCTTTGGAAGTTGCTACATTTCTTTAAAATAATGGCACGAGCAAACAGAGATTTAATTCTGCCACTTATGCATGTAAATTTTTAGAAGTTGTTTTCAAGCTTTTTTTTGTATTTATAGTAAGAAAGCAGCTAATGCAAGCTGATAAGAAATGTTTATCGAGCTGATGGAAAGCAAATGCTTAAATTGTATGCTTCTGAGATTTGACGCAAAGGCGATGCAGGTATAAAGAGAGTTTAGTCACACTTCAGAAGGATTTGATAAACAGAAGCATGCAATCAGTAATGGAAGAGCTCCATCTGCTGGTACACTTAGAGAAATATTCAGAATATTGGACAAAAATAAAATACAGGAAAAAAGGGTTTACATCTTGTTTTTATGGAGCTTTGGGATCATTTATGGTGCTGACTTTTCAGTCAGAGCATTGTTATAATGTGCCTTTGGAGGACACCTATTGCTGCATTCTAGGTAAAGCTAACCCAAAGTGCACGCAGGAGTTTGAGAGCCCGCTGTCAATGTGCACCTCATGTAACAGTATACACTTGAACTAAATTATTGAACAAAATGTCCCAGTTCTCATTCATTTTTATCATGCTGGGCACTGCTGTGCTAAACTGCTCAGATACGAATAAGGCCTTTAGGTCATTTTATGCTGCTTGGGTTTCTTTCTTTATTCACTATGTGTTCAAGCAATTACAGTCCTTTATTTTTATCTAATTATAACTCAGAATTATGGACACTAGGAATAATTTCCTCCAAATAATTTTTAGACTAAAAACTGAATAATAAAGCAAAAATGCACCAAGGTTTTTGCAGCCATTCACTTAACAATATATTTAAAGGGAATAGCTGGTATTATTGCAAACAGTATATACAGTATTATATTTATATGGTACGGCACAGTGAGCGTAATTTATTGCTCCATCAAAAATAATACAGCAGCTTCAGGCATCTCTGCCTTTTTTAATGTCTGACCTACACCATGAAGTGAAAATGCAAAGTGTATGCAAGTCATAAATATACAAAACATGAAATGCTAAAGAGGTGTAACCACTTATGAATCCTTACATACTCATAACAAACTATGGCTTATAAAAAGGGGGACTCCTAGTTCACCTTTATTGCAATTCATATTCCAGTTAGCCAACTGTGTCAAAGTGATGCCCCTCTGGCTAGTTCCTACTCTTGCTGATTGTCAACCTCGTATTTGCTAAAAGAATGTACTTTTTGAGCATTGACAATATAATCCAATATGAGGCAAACCGACGCAGCTGGTGATTAGATGAATTATAGGTCAAAATCCAAAACCCAATGATGCACATTCACAAAAGGAAAATAAGCAAAATGTAGCTGGGTGAACAGCACCCATGGGTAAAAACAGATCTATGCACACAATCAAGCGTGTCCCCAAAATAAATAAAATACAATACAAGAGGGCTACTGACTTGAAGGTGTGAAGAAATGCTGTAAAGTAATAATGCTTTCAAATATATATATATTAATTATTTTTTATCAATTTACGAAATGCAAAGTGAGCAGAAGAAACATTCTAATCAAATCAATATTTGGTGTGACTACCCTTTGACTTCAAATCAGCAGCAATTCTTTTAGGAACATTTGCACACTGTTTTTAATGGAACTCGGCAGGTAGATTGTTCCAATCTTCTTAACCGATCAACCAATTAAAGATCTTGTGTGGATGTAGGCTGCCTGAAATCTGCCTGAAGTCTCTATGTAATCCCAGACAGACTCAATGATGTTGAGATCAGGACTCTGTGGGGGTCAAACTACCACTCCTGGGACTCCTTGTTCTTCTTCATACTGAAGATAGTTCGTAGTGACATTGGGTGTATGTTTGGGGTCATTGTCCTGCTGCAGAATACATTTGGGGCCTCCCTGATGGTATGGCATGATGGATACGTATCTACCTGTATTTCTCACCATTGATTACACCATTGATCTTGACCAAATCTCCAACTCCATTTTCAG
This sequence comes from Lithobates sylvaticus, assembly GCA_028564925.1. Classification (NCBI taxonomy): domain Eukaryota; kingdom Metazoa; phylum Chordata; class Amphibia; order Anura; family Ranidae; genus Lithobates; species Lithobates sylvaticus. Next base: position 172,143,106 of record CM053036.1, read on the forward strand.
AAATACACTTAGATTGTAACAAGGGTTACTATAACTATTCCTAAGAACACCAGTTCTTCTGGACATGCTGCTTGCTGCCCCCCTGTTTTCCAGGCCTGCATGCCTGCATAAGGATCTGGTATTGATTACAGAAGGGAGGCCCAATGTCCTATTTTTTTTTTCTTTTTTTACTGGGGGTAACTCTCAAAACCCATACCAGACTCTTATCAAAGACAAGTGTTTGGTATGGATTTTAGGGGGATCCCATGTTGTTATTTTTCTTTTTTTTCATGGGATCTCCTTAAAAAATCCATATCAGACCCCTATATGGATTTTGGGGGGACTGGATTCCATTTTGTACAAACAAACCTAAAATGGGACATTTTATTTAGTGGGAAAGGTTTTTATTTTCTTTTGCTGTAGTATATTCCACAGATACGCCACTTCACATGCAGGTTAAAGGCTTCCCCCAAGCATGTAATTTAAAGGGATATCTATCTAGCTATCTATCTATTTATATATATATATATATATATATATATATATATATATATATATATATATATATATATATATATTTATTTATTTATTTATTTTTTGCATTGCTGTACTGTATGTGTGTGTCCTCTATGGCAGTGGGCATTACCTTTTTTTAAAGGCATTATAAACCTTCCTACCTGCATCTTTTTTCACCTGCATAAGATGTGCATTGACCATGTAGTTTTATGGTATCATTCATTAGCATGTATGCACAGCCTATAGCTGAGTAAATCATCACATTTCTGTATCAGAAGTTTATGTTTGAAACATGAGGCATGTGGCATGGCACTACACAGATTAATGCATGACCTTTGTTTGTAGTGTGAGAATTAAAGGGGTTTCAAACCCTCGTTTTTTAAAATAACAAATATATCATACTCACCTCCACGTGCAGTTCGTTTTGCACAGTGTGGCCCCAATCATCTTCTTCTGGGGTCCCCCAACATCGCTCGTGGCTCCCCCTCAGATCGGTAATCCCCCTAGGAGAAGCGCTCTCCCTGGGGGGGTTACCATGCGGCCCTGCTCCCGAGTCCAGCATTTGTGTCCATAGACACAGAATGCCGGACTCAGCCCCACCCCCGGCACCCTTCATTGGATTTAATTGACAGCAGCGGTTGCTAATGGCTGTGCTGCTATCAATCTATCCAATCAAGGTCCGAGAACCCTGGGCAGAGAGGTAGAGCGTGTCTCCACCGAGGGAACGAATGTGCTCAGGTGAGTAAAACGAGGGTGGGGGGCTGGTCAGTGACAGAAGTTTTTTTCACCTTAATGCATAGGGTACATTAAGGTGAAAAAACATGAGGGTTTACAACCCCTTTAACTTTTCCAGTCAATAAACTACATATCCCACAATCAATGGGTCTCTCAGTCTAGACTGGATCTCCAAATTACGGCCCTCCAGCTGTTGTGGAACTACAGGTCCAATAAGACAGTGTAAAACTCTGACATTCACAGACATGACTAGGCATGATGGGAATTGTAGTTCCTGAGCAACTAGAGGGCCATAGTTTGGAGACCCTGGTCTAGAGCACTGCGGGTGAAAGGTAAGCAGTCATACGATCTTAAACAAACACAAACAGGCAGAACATATAACAGAGCTCACCATGCAATGTTTAACCACCTTAACACTCCCACATGCTAAATAAATGGTTAAATGACAACTCAGTAAATAGTGATAAACGCATAATAAATAATGTCCATAGAAAGTCCGGAAACACAAAATGTCAAAAATAGTGGTGTGTACCTCCAAAGTGATTGGAAAAAGATAAATATAAAAGAGTGCCCAAATAAACTCTGTGTTAGATTTCAAAAGGGATTGAGAGATAGCCAATGTGAAACCAAAAATACCCTTACCAGAGGCTTACTAGAATGCTGGCGACCCCCATACCCAGGGTGGTCAATAAGCGCTCAACTACACAATAGGGATGGTTTCCATAGCAGGAGCAAGGGCATCATCACAGGTTACTCTCGGCAGTAACAAGGATTCACTATTTGTAATCTTATTTGTGTAGGTACTGTCTTCAGAAAATTAGATATAGTACACAAACATACCTGTTTTTCAGATAACCTTGTGTCACACACTAACATTTTACTGTTAATGTATTGTACAATTTTGTCTATTCACTTGATGTGCTACAAGAGGCTATGCCAATGTGTCTACAATTTCATCACATTGTGAGCTTGTATAAATGTGATTTTCCTAATGATAAAAATGCTTTTCTCCTTGTGGGGTTGTTTTTTCACACCCAAATCTTTGTGTCTCTGATATAATGCAGGCACCTCACGTTATACACATGCACTGTATATTTTTCCATACACTGATCATTTTAGAAAATGTGGAATAAGCTCTAGTGGTCAGGTCATACAGTCATGGATCCAACCACCTCCTAAAATCTGTAGCCCTCTTTATGCTTTCTAGCAGATATTGGAGTGCTTTGGTATAGAAATGATGTAAATGTAAACCTTTAAAAGCACTATTTTTGTTTTTGCTGGTGGACAAGGAACCCATATTTACCAGAGCGACAAGTTTTTCTCTGATCTGATATTCACTAACATCTCATAATGCTTCTATATTTTGAGTTTGTACCTGCGTTATGCATGTTATTTCTGAAGTTTCTAAATCCGTTGTAAAAAGAAAGTGTGCTGTAAAACATTAGAAGCTTTCAGTAAATGATTTACCGGTCTTCCAGAAGCAGTAGGGCAGAATTGCACTTACTTAAATCTCTTACCGTTGTTGGAGATGAAGGATTCTCATGCAGAAAACGAGCTCAGGCTGCAAACAGGAGGCTACATTTATACTGTACGTCAGTAAAACCATTCTGAACAAGGAGTGAGTTAGAAAGAACTAGTGGTGCAGGCAGCAACCAGGAACAAATTGATTAAAGATGGGAAGCCATTATATTTTTACTGATCCTTTAAAGAAACAACTTTGTTTCTTCTCCTCCAATACCTGTCACACATGTTCACCTAGGATGCTCCTCAAAGGTCTTTTTTTCCTGTCTGAAAGGTAAACCTGGGAAATTTTGTTTAAAAAAAAAAATGATGGCGAATAGTAGGTAGGCATTTGTAGTATAAATAGAATATGGGATATGAATGTAAACATATAACAATAAACTATTATGTTCTACAGTATGTAATGAAGTGTAAAGTGTGCATTAAAATGCATAACCCGGTCAGACATACAGTGGTGTGAAAAAGTGTTTGCCCCCTTCCTCATTTCCTGTTCCTTTGCATGTTTGTCACACTTAAGTGTTTCGGAACATCAAACCAATTTAAACAATAGTCAAGGACAACACAAGTAAACCCAAAATGCAATTTGTAAATTAAGGTGTTTATTATTAAAGGTGAAAAAAAATCCAAACCATCATGGCCCTGTGTGAAAAAGTGATTGCCCCCCTTGTTAAAACATACTATAACTGTGGTTGTCCACACCTGAGTTCAATTTCTCTAGCCACACCCAGGCCTGATTATTGCCACACCTGTTCACAATCAAGGCATCACTTAAATAGGAGCTGCTTGACACAGTAAGGTCCACCAGAAGATCCTTAAAAGCTACACATCATGCCGAGACCCAAAGAAATTCAGGAACAATTGAGAAAGAAAGTAATTGAGATCTATCAGTCTGGAAAGGGTTATAAAGCCATTTCCAAAGCTTTGGGAATCCAGCGAACCACAGTGAGAGCCATTATCCACAAATGGCGAAGACATGGAACAGTGGTGAACCTTCCCAGGAGTGGCCGGCCGCCCAAAATTACCCAAGAGCGCAGCGACGACTCATCCAAGAGGTCACAAAAGACCCCACAACAACGTCCAAGGAACTGCAGGCCTCACTTGCCTCAGTTAAGGTCAGCGTTCATGCCTCCACCATCAGGAAAAGACTGGGCAAAAATGGCCTGCATGGCAGAGTTCCAAGGAGAAAAACCACTGCTGAGCAAAAAGAACATCAAAGCTCGTCTCAATTTCTCCACAACACATCTTGATGATCCCCAAGACTTTTGGGACAACATTCTGTGGACCGATGAGACAAAAGTGGAACTCTTTGGAAGGTGTGTGTCCAAGTATATCTGGCGTAGAAGGAACACTGCATTTCAGAAAAAGAACATTATACCAACAGTAAAATATGGTGGTGGTAGTGTGATGGTCTGGGGCTGTTTTGCTGCTTCAGGACCTGGAAGACTTGCCGTGATAAAAGGAACTATGAATTCTGCTGTCTACCAAGAGATCCTGAAGGAGAATGTCCGACCATCTGTTCGTGTACTCAAGCTGAAACGAACTTGGGTTCTGCAGCAGGACAATGATCCTAAACACACCAGCAAGTCCACCACCGAATGGCTGAAGAAAAACAAAATGAAGACTTTGGAGTGGCCTAGCCAAAGTCCTGACCTGAATCCTATTGAGATGTTTGTGGTATGACCTTAAAAAGGCCGTTCATGCTCGAAAACCCTCTAATGTAACTGAATTAGGACAATTCTGCAAAGATGAGTGGGCCAAAATTCCTCCAGGACGCTGTAAAAGCCTCATTGCACGTTATCGCAAACGCTTGGTTGCAGTTGTTGCTGCTAAGGGTGGCCCAACCAGTTATTAGGTTTAGGGGGCAATCACTTTTTCACACAGGGCCATGATGGTTTGGATTTTTTTTCACCTTTAATAATAAACACCTTCATTTACAAATTGCATTTTGTGTTTACTTGTGTTGTCCTTGACTATTGTTTAAATTGGTTTGATGTTCCGAAACACTTAAGTGTGACAAACATGCAAAGGAACAGGAAATGAGGAAGGGGGCAAACACTTTTTCACACCACTGTAGCTTCTTGTATAAATAGCTTTTTTTTTTTTTTAAATAAAGTGATTTAAGCTATTTTGACATTCTACTATTTCACTTCAGTAATATATTTAAAGGAAAGAGACAGTGATAAACAATAGAAACTGCTGATGTCTCACAATAGTGAGTCATAGTAGGACTAAAAGGGTTCTGCCAGGAAATCATGTCACTTACCTTCAAATCAGGATCTCCAAAGTACACATCAGTTATTGAAGCTCTAATTTCACTCTGACTTTTTTTAAGCTTACCTGAAAAATCTCCTCTTGTGCTGTAATTTCTGTCTGTCTGTCTGTTGGTCGCCTCTTTCCACAACCTCCTCAATTCCTTGCATGCTTTGCAACTTCTCCTCTCCTGTTTACTTTCAATTTCTAAGAACTACATATTCCATGGTATCCTGATGTCTGCAAGCTGTGATTCTTGTACTTACTCCTAAAATGCCAACTTTCAGCACCTCTGTAGTTCAGAAGGCAGGCTCTATGAATTCTGTGACACAGCAGGACCTAGTCACCAGACAGAATGAATACATGTCACAGAATTCAAGGAAGTAATTGTGTGGGAATCTTAAGATTCAGATTAACCACTTCCAGCAAATTGATGTACCTGTACGTCCTTGTGTTTCAGTGGTTCTTCCAGAATCATGACTGCAGCTATAATCCTGGTATGTTTTTTTAGATCTACAGGCTAAACACTAAACTCCTCTAGAAGCAACAAAGAGATGCAAATAGTTTCAGATGTGCCATCCTATTTAAAGTATATTCCTATATTCCAGATGGTCAAGTGGGCTGTGCAAACTTATAAATAAAACCTTTTAGTGTGATATTTATTTTGATCAAGAATAGGCTACACTGTCTAACCACTTCACCCCCGAAAGGTTTTACCCCCTTAATGACCGGGCCATTTTTTGCGATACGGCACTGCGTTACATTAACTGATTGCGTGGTCGTGCAATGCTGTACCCAAATAAAATTGAAGTTCTTTTTTACCACAAATAGAGCTTTCTTTTGGTGGTATTTGATCACCTCTGTGGTTTTATTTTTTGCGCTATAAACAAAATAAAAGCGTCAATTTAAAAAATATATATATTTTTTACTTTCTGCTATAAAACACATCTAATAAAAAAAAATGTAACCTTAGCAGAATGGCATAGGGCTTCTGCTTCAGCCTTCCATGGACTCTTGAATATAGCGCTAGTGGAGGCAAACTTAAAAGTTTTAATGAGATGGTATCTTGTCCCATTAAAATTAGCTAAAATTTTCCTGACATCCTCTCCCTTGTGCTTCTGAAATTGTGGACATGTGGGATCAATACTGCACATATGGTGGGAATGTCCCAATATCAGGGGATTCTGGAACAGAATCTTCCACATGCTCCGCAAAGTTACAGGCCTCCCCATTCAGAAATCTCCCCACACAGCCCTCCTAAATTTCCTGGCCCTGAAGGTTCCCAAATTGACTCAACGCATTATTATGTTTATTCTCCTTGGGACTAAGTTAGCAATTGCTCGAGCCTGGAAACAACCTTATGTTTCCTTTACCTTGGTCAAGAAAAAAATCTCCTGGATCATGGTTCAAGAAAAAATAGTTAGCACCTTGTTGGACACTACTGAACGACATGAGGCTATCTGGGAACAATGGACCAGTTATATACGGTTAAAGACCACCTACTGACTCTGTCCAGGTTTCCCAGGATTGGACGGGTATCATTCGATCACTAAGTCTTCTTTCCCTTCCTACTTTCCTACTTTAATTTATCTATCTGTCCTCTCTGTTCTTGTATCCGTAGCACCTCTAAGCTGACCTACGGTATCCATCTGGGATCACACTGGTTTTCTCTGTTAAAACTGCAATATATGTTGTACCTATATGTACCAGCCAGGCTGGGCCCAGCGAAGCAAATCCAAGTGCTCCCTCGTGCTCCAACTTGGACAATGGACTTACTAGTATTGGGAGAAGGTTCCCATTGTGGAGCCCTTTTCTACACTAATGCTGGCCATACACTATACGAGAATTCAGCCGAACATAGTTGCGAAAAACGAACGTTCGGTCGTGAGCGCAAACGATGGTGCCACCATGTAATGACCGATAAATCGTTCAGTGGACATAAATAAATAAATTTTATGTTCGTTTTTTTACATATACCTAGTGCAGACAGGTCGGACGGGAAACACATTAACCTTTCAATTTATCGTTCGTTCGGTAGAAAATTTCCAAACTTGTCCTTCGTTTTTTCGGCTCAAAAACGCCCAAACGATTATCGATTTTGTGCCCATTAACTGTCCGAAAAAACGAACGAACGTTCTAACGACCGAATTTTCGTATATAGTATGGCCAGCATTACTCTCATATGGGCCCACACCCCTATGTTCTCCTTCATAATTACGTTAATTAAGAGGACTCCGTATATGTTCCTTATGATTAGTTTCAGCCCCAGTGTAAGTCGGCTTAGGCTATCACCAACTATGGGCATGATAATATTTGACTTTACGGCCGCCAATAGTGTTTTTTTTATTGTCTATGATGCTGTTAGTTTTTATATTGCTGACAAATTATTAACGTTTCTGGGACGATAAGCGTGTTGGATACGCAATCCCCCACTCCATGACACAGATAGATCCCACTTGGGGTGACTGGCGGTGGGGGACGTCTTCCCCCTCCTACAAACCACATATTTGATTACTAATTGTACCCGATGTTTATACAAATGTTACCTGGCTTTGGATTCACGGATACATCTTGTAACGAAATGTATCAATGTTTCTATCATTGCTTTTTGGGAAAAAAAATAAAAAATCGAATTTCTTCATCAATTTAAGTCAATATGTATTCTTTTACATATTTTTGGTAAACAAATTCCAATAAGCATATATTGATTGGTTTGCGCAAAGGTTATTGCGTCTACAAACTATGGGATTATTGTCCAAACCACCTTAAATTGGATTAAAAGGTAGCCACGGGGAAGCATTACTCTTTACCTTTGACAACTGTACTAACTCTTATTGGTAGCAAAGAGAATTTGAATTTGGTCTTTCTTTATTATTTAACATTCATATACATTGTTTTATACCTCCCCAAAGTAAAACTTAGTGCATAACCTCCTATGATTACTGCAGTTTGCATTTCTATATTCTGAAGCTCTAAATGGTTTAGAACGTCATTGTGTACTGGGCACAAAGTAAAAGGAATTATGGAATTTCTGCAGGCAGAGTTCTGAGAATCAGTGAGCTATTCACCTACAATCTTGATGTGCATCGCTTTTTTGTCGACAGATGGATAAATTATATGTAGCCTAATGCCTCCATAGTGCTTTACACTGAAGGCTGATTTTTTTTGCATTCGATTTTGGATGTAAGGAAATCTGAAACAGCTAGGCATTCTTTAACAGAATGACGTTCAACCCATGTCTATGAACTTTGAGGAATTTCTATCATAATAATCTGAATATTCTGCTATTACAGAAGGCAACTTTGCATATATAATCATTTTTAGTAATTTTTCTTTTACTGTAACCCATTTATCTAAAGATATAGGAACCTAGCAATTTGCTGTTCAAGAAAAATAAAACAAAACATTTAGCCTTTAAGAAAGTCCTGCCTAAACGCAAACACAATTATTCCTTTTATTAACAAAAATTACCTGTGTGCCTACCAGAAAGCTTTTATGTAGAACGTGACTTCAGGGCTAATCATTGCCAGCTGCCACTATGGATCTTTCATTGGCCCAGTGAATGGAGGTTGCCAGGATCTATTCCTGAAGTCAGCCCTCTATTAACAGAGAACTTAGTTTCAGAGTGGCAGACGGAGGAATTTTTTTTTAGGCACCTACTGTGTCTGCCCCTAGATCTGAATTTTATTTTATTGGTTTAGAACAGTTGACAGATTTAATTTAAAGAACATGTATATTGTATTTTCAGTGGGCATTTATTTTAACTTAATGGGGCTGTTTTTAAGGTGCATTAAGGTGAAAGAACTTCTGTCAGTCACCAGCCCCCCAGCCCCCCCCCCCCGTTTTACTTACCTGAGCTCTGGAATTTCCAACCACGCACTGTCTCTCTGGTTCTCGGCACTTGATTGGATAGATTGATAGCAGCGCAGCCATTGACTCCCGATGCTGTCAATCAAATCCAATGATGCAGGCTCTGGGGGGCAGGGCCGAGTTCGGCATTCGTGTCTTTGGATGCAAATGCTGGACTCGGGAGCGTGGCCGCAAGGTAACCCCCTCAGTAGAGCGATTCTCCTAGGGGGTTATCTGAGCAGGGAGGAGCCGCAAGTGCCACCGGGGGGATCCCAGAAGAGGATGTTTGGGGCCACTCTTTGCAAATTGAGCTGCACAGTGGAGGTTAATTTGACATGTTTGTTATTTAAAAGAAAACGATCCTTTACAATCACAAGTGAGTTTTAAATGTTACTTTCATATTTTACTTAGTTGACCTTTTTTTTTTTTTTTTTGTTAAATTAAATGTAGGTATTTTTAAGATAACCACAACGGGGAGAATAAATAAGTTACTGCACTCAAGTTATCCCACTGCTAACAACTTTTTGAAATACTATTATCAGACACATAGGGCCTAATTCACTAGGAATAAGGAGAAGAAATAGTCATTCTACATTTAATTACTCTAGTTACTAACTAGCTGAACATGCGAACGGAAAAGTGAGTACAAATACACCAAAATGCATTAGTAAATTCCAATTTGGCATAGTCGTGGTTCCATAACTGGCAATTCCCAATTAGTTTCCTATATGAAACTGCACTGCAGTATTTAGCTATGATCACGTGTGTACATGTATGCCAATAAACTATTCTTATATGGGGTGTGCTCTACCTTGTGTGTGGCTATTTATTTATATTACAATTATTGTACATAGTTTGTTTTCTTCTTTTGCTAATGAATACTGTTCTGAATGATTATTACAGAGTAATGTCTGCTATTCTGTGAGGTTACATGTATTTATCATTTACAGTTCCATATCTGCTATATGTATATATTTTTTTATGTTATTTATTTTTTTATTTTTTTAGGAGACTCGTTATTTAATCATACTAAACTATTATGCAAGTCTAAATGTACTCAGAACATTGGCTTATTGGTCAGCACTATTAAACAAAAAGCACTTAGGTCATGAGTTCAAATCCCAACCATGCTAACACTGAAAGCTTTTGATATTATGTTTGTAAGTGCATTGGCATAAGGGAAGTTTTTTTTTTAAGAATATAAGTTGTACAGTTTCACTATATGAGGATTATTTTCCTTCCTTATGCCCAAGCTGATTAAAAGGTTTTGGCTTGCTTGGCTTGCTTAAACTGAGCGACTCATAGGACCAGAATGGTTGATCGTTATTGGAGATCTGGGCACATGTCCTTTAAACAGCAATGGTAAAGGTATAATATATGCAAAGACGCTTGTTAATTGGGAATCCAGTGAGTGCAACTCCAAAGGGAGTGGAATCACTTGGTGTGGTGATAGTCGAACTTTCAAAAAGCTGATGTTTTCCATATGAACTGTCAAACAAATATTCCAAACTATCTCTCACCTGGATTCATATCACTATTGATTGATTTATTGTTTTTTTAAATATTTTAATCTGCTTAAGCTCAAAGGACTATCTATTAGATCTTTTTTGCTCACCCTTTATAACATTACTAGCATTGTTTAAAAAAAAGGAATAAAAAGCAACATATAAACCCAGCAAGGACAATTTATTTTAGGAAGAGTTTGTCTCAAATAAAAATGTATGTTTGCCCCGAACATCACCTGTTCGCCTGTTTGGCGAACACCCAAATTTTCAGGGTGCCCGGCAATGCACTGCACACTGCACAGTGCATTCTAAGCCCTGATTAAGCAAAGTGAATTTCTGGTTGTTAAGGAGTGAGTCAGGAAGCCAGCTGCTGCAGACTTAGCAACATATGAGTCATCAGCTGTCAATGGGCTTCCCCGCTGACAGCTGAATAGAAAAAAAAATGCTGGTAATCAAAAAATGTGAAAAACAAGGCATGGAGTCCCCCCAATTTATACCAGGCCCTTTTAGGGTGGCCCAAAGCAAACCCTCATGTTGAGGGCATGTTGTCTGATATGGTTCAGAAGGGGGGGGGGCATTTGCTCGCTCCCTTCCTTTCCTGACCTGTCAGGCTACATGCTCTGGATTTTGGGTGGACCTTATGCCATCTTTTTTTATGGTGTGGGGTTCCCCATAAAATCCATACCAGACCCAAAGGGCCTGGTATGGATTGGGGGGGTCCCTACATCATTTTTTTAAAAACATTTTTGTATTGCCGGCAATGATATTGTATTGCCGGAAATTTAAATGTCATATTTTTTGCTTTATAAATGTCAGTTTTGGTCAGTTATGGCCAATAACATGCATATAAGCCTTCAATATGGGGACTTGGTTACATTCGGGTCCCATAGACTTCGATGGGGTTTGGGTCCGAACTTTTGCAATGTTCGAGAGTTCTGGAGCAAACTGAAGCAGGGGGTGATCGGCCCATCTCTACTAGGTACATCCAAAGAGTGAACTTTAATCACAAGCTGATGGCTGCAGTAGCTGCATAGCTGCCAATCACTTTCATAGAGAGGGCGGCACAGTGTCTCCTCCCTGCTGGTTCTCCCCAACACCACCTCCTGTGTGGTTCCTGGGCTCTCCTGTTTATAACAGGAGCCCAGGACCACAACCACAGATTTCAGGATGGAGAGCAGGGGGAGATTGGTGCACATCCATGCCTTGATCTCCCCTGTACAGAAAGAAACCAGAAGTGATGATGATTTGGTCACTTCCGGTTTCAGATACTTCATTTCCTGGCCAGTATAAGCCAAGAAAGCATCTAACCAAGAAGATCTGTGTTTGGTTAGATGCTGTGAAGGGCAGGGGAGACACTGGGGTCTATTAGACCCCCTAAAGTCTCCATAAAGAATACCTGTCACCTGCCCAATGCTTTCATATGTAGGTGTATTAACCCCTTGTAAAAATAAATACATGAAAGGAAAAAGTTTAAAGAAATGATATTAAAATGTATTTTAAAATATTGCCATAACCCCCGTTCCCAAGCACAAATGGAAACACACACCCAGGGTGTGCATGTAAACACACATGTGAGAAATATCCGCAAACATGACTGGGCAAAAAAATTTTTGCGCAATAGCTTCTGGTTAACTATTGAGCTGTAAAGGCTTTAAGTATAACCTATGGAGGATTTTGGGTACCAACGTTTTTTATGATATCACGGGTGCACACTATTTTAAGACTTGATATGTTTGGAATCTATTAACTGAACACAACCTCATATTTTTTATTTTATTGTATAAGTATAGTGCAGTACTAAACCTCAGTGAATAAAGACAAATCTAAAAATGTAATAACAAGAAAATGTGCAAATGATGAGAAGAAAAAAGGAAAAAAATGTATTAATAAGTGAATCAATGAAGTCCAACATGAATAAATAACAAGGTGTTTTCCTTAATATTCAGTGATACAAGGACACTTATGTACAGGATCTGTGATGCTGAGCAAAAAAAGCAGATGAAGTTTCGTGCTCCTAAACCAAACAATGTGATAAGCTGATTACCAGGTGGTATTGACCACTGAATTACAGGTGGTCAAATATCACATAGGGGATTAAGGTCTCCCTCCAATGGTTCTGTGTCCATGTGACTCCAACAATGCTCAAAAGTAAAACATGAATAGCGCTCTCATAGTAAATATTACACTCACAAAATGGTTAAATGAAAATGGCTCAGCGAACATCCAAACATATTAAATGGATGTTCCTACAGGCTCCACTTTGGGCACAAATCCAAACAAGCAATAGGATCGAAGTAGCATGATGACAGATGACGTTGTCTGATTCCACCAGTCGCACTCTCTTCATTCTTCCCTCTGCATTCCTTCTAGTGAGAGATGTCACTAGCCTCTGATTTGTTTGTTGGATTTGTGCCCGGAGTAGGAATACCATTTAATATGTTTGGATGTTCACTGAGCTGTTTTCACCTTATCATTTACCAACAATATTTTCTTTCCAGGTGCAGTGTTTTTTCAGTTATTTTACGTATATTTTATATTTTAGCAAAAAAAAATAAAAAATTGGGTATTATATTGTGTGCACCCTAAAATTCATTAAATATTTTTCCAGAAAATTAGCGTTTGATTAACAGTACACAAATATCATGAGGCATAAAAAATTGCAACTATCATCTTTTTATTTTAAAGGGCACCTGCTTTTACAAAATAAACAATGTTCCTGGGGGTTTAAAGTGGATGTAAACCCCCAAAAAAATGTTTATGTCATAATGTAGAGAATATGATTTCCTTTCATTTGATCCCAGTCTTGCCACACAGATTTACTCGAGGCCTGAGCAATCCTCTTTTATTGTTCAGTTAGAGAAATCTTGACAAAGTCTTGAAAACTTTGTCAAAAACGCCCCCTTGCTGTGAGTGACATGTGATTTACATATGAGATAGGTTATCATCAGATCACTGGATGTTCTACTCTGCCCAGCTCTGACTACATACAGGTCCTCTAAATCACTTGTCTGGCTATAGTCTGCTGACTGTTCACTGCATACCATGATGACAAACATCCAGTAAAGGCTGCCAATCCTGGGAGAGCTGGAGGGGAGGGGAGGGGATGTGAATTGTGAACTTTATACACAGGATGTGCCTGTCTCAGGCTAGTGCATGAGATATGTAAATCACCTGTCAATCACAGCAAGGGGGCGTTTTTGACAAAGTGTTCAAGACTTTGTCAAGATTTCACTAACTGAACAATAAAAGAGGATTGCTCAGGCCTCGAGTAAATCTGTGTGGCAAGACTGGGCTCAAATGAAAGGAAATCTTATTCTCTACATTATTACATCCACTAATTTTATGGCCAGAAATTAAGATTTTCACATGTGAGCACATCGTGGTCAGTTCTCTAGCTGAGATCAGAGGGAATGTGATCATTTATATAACAAAAGGGAAAAAAGGTATTCATAATGTTATATATATATATATATATATATATATACAAAAATGTTTTGCCTTTCATTTCTATTTGAAACGGGTTGTGTTACAAGGTGATTGTTTACAATCACTTTGATGACTGCAAGCTGACCAGAACCTGAAGCAACAAAATAAACCCAAACCATAATGTTTCAGCAACCTTGCTTCACAGTTAGAATAAGATTTCTCTCTTGAAAGGCTCTAATTGGTTCCATACCTCTAGTCAGTGTCCGTCTGGACATGAAGTGAGCAGTGTACAAGTGTGTACTGCTTATTCAAAAACTTTATGTATAGAGCAATGTGCTAGGTAGGTTAATCCACATACTGCAGATGGGAAGGTGTTCAAAGGCAATACAGTATTTACTATTTGCAGCAACAGTATATTAATTGTACCCTAGGATGCAAGCTATTTTCAGTTGTTGGGCCCCCACTAGTTTAATGGGTGATTTAATGTGATTGTGCATAAGGGTCAGTGTGAGAATACATTTGCATTTATTTGCTTCTGCCATTGCTTTGTGAAGCACTTCTAAAGGATTTGGGAGAGTGCTTGAATTTATATCATATGCAAGGTAAAATCTGTAAATTACACATAAAATGCATTCAGGCATGCATCGTAATGAAAATTCCAGGTACAGAGAATGTGCATGTGTATTGTTTATGATAATTTTATTCTATTAGGTGAAGCTTTTACTGAGAAGAATAGAAGGCCTGCCATTGTCAATCACCTTAAAAAAAATGTCTACAAACTTGCAAAGCTAAAATTTATAAAACAGCACAGAAAAACATTGTGTTTATGACCCTACTTAGCTATAGTGGTCGTACTGGTTCAGGTGAGAATACTCCTGGATGGGGGGGGGGGGCACCAGTGGTGATACTCATCTTGGAACTTTTCTGAGCACAAAGGAGTGGATTTTTGAGCACTATTGTGAAGCACTTTATTGTGTTTTTTTTCCCCTATGGACTATTTTAATTTATATATACACCATATGGCCCTTTTCACATGGTCAGACCGTTCAGATCCACCTGTCAGTTTTTTTCAGGTGGATCTGAACGGTTGCTCCATACATCTCAATGGAGCGACGGATGTCAGCAGTGACATTTCCGCTGACATCCGATCCGCTCTGCAAAATCCAGACAGATGGATGTCCTATTTTCCATCCATCTGGTGGATCGGTTTGGATGAAAACGGACAGGCGGTCCGTAATCATCCAATTCCCCCATAGAGGAGAGCGGTCTCTCTGACAGGTCCGTCCCTGCAGAAACGGACTTGTCCTCTGCCGGCTCAGCGCGGATCAACGAAAACGATCCCCGCTGAGCAAGCGGATGGCTAAATACGGATCCATATGTCTGAAAGGAGCCTATATGTTTTATATGGACATTGATTTTTTTCATCATTCATTTACAAATATATATATTTTTCTTTTCTTTTTTTTTTTTTAGTTTTTATTAAGATGTTACAGATTTACAAAAACAGTAACTGAGCAATACACCCAGATAGGTATCGAGAAAAAAAAAAAGGCAGAAAATACAATCTGTTACAGATAACATTCTACAATTTCAATGTGCATGTAGCGGCATGTTACATACATCAGTCTAGGATCATATTTGAATGTGTGCATTAACTAGCTTATTCTAATGAACAGGTTATTCTAGGACTAATGATAGAATATGTTGTGTATCCCCATAGAAGGGAGACAATGCTCAGTGTACATTGTAGGTTCCTTAATATGGAGAGGCATGTATTTGGTTTAGTTACCTTGGCGTCCAGTCACCCCAATAGGGATCAGACTGTGACTGGATGAGGATTAAAGATATAGTTTCAAAATGTATGAGTATGCGACGAGCAGTACAAAGCGTGGATGTGTCGTTACAACCAAGAAGTACTAACAAAAATTAACTAAAGACATAGTCAAGAACATATGTTTCAATATGGGCAGACGCAGCCTCCTTTCAATGTTTGAAAATGTAAAGAAACAACAAACTAAACGATAGGTTACTAGCTGAATAGCAAACCTTATATGGAAAAGGGTAATGGCATTGGAGAGCGGATTCCAAACTATCTCTCACCTTGATTCATATCACTATTGATTGATTTTTATTGTTTTTTTAAATATTTTAATCTGCTTAAGCTCAAAGGACTATCTATTAGATCTTTTTTGCTCACCCTTTATAACATTACTAGCATTGTTTAAAAAAAAAGGAATAAAAATCAACATATAAACCCAGCAAGGACAATTTATTTTAGGAAGAGTTTGTCTCAAATAAAAATGTATGTTTGCCCCGAACATCACCTGTTCGCCTGTTTGGCGAACACCCACATTTTCAGGGTGCCTGGCAATGCACTGCACACTGCACAGTGCATTCTAAGCCCTGATTAAGCAAAGTGAATTGCTGGTTGTTAAGGAGTGAGCCAAGAAGCCAGCTGCTGCATACTTACCAACGTATGAGTCATCAGCTGTCAATGGGCTTCCCCGTTGACAGCTGAATGGAAAAAAAATAGCTGGTAATCAAAAAATGTGAAAAAAAAGGCATGGGGTCCCCCCAATTTATACCAGGCCCTTTTAGGGTGGCCCAAAGCAAACCCTCACGTTGAGGGCATGTGGTCTAATATGGTTCAGGAGGGGGGGACATTTGCTCGCTCCCTTCCTTTCCTGACCTGTCAGGCTGCATGCTCTGGATTTTGGGTGGACCTTATGCCATCTTTTTTTATGGTGTGGGGTTCCCCATAAAATCCATACCAGACCCAAAGGTCTGCGATGTTCGAGAGTTCTGGAGCAAACTGAAGCAGGGGGTGATCGGCCCATCTCTACTAGGTACATCCAAAGAGTGAACTTTAAGCACAAGCTGATGGCTGCAGTAGCTGTATAGCTGCCAATCACTTTCATAGAGAGGGCGGCACAGTGTCTCCTCCCTGCTGGTTCTCCCCAACACCACCTCCTGTGTGGTTCCTGGGCTCTCCTGCTTATAACAGGAGCCCAGGACCACAACCACAGATTTCAGGATGGAGAGCAGGGGGAGATCGGGGCACATCCATGCCTTGATCTCCCCTGTACAGAAAGAAACCAGAAGTGATGATGATTTGGTCACTTCCGGTTTCAGATACTTCATTTCCTGGCCAGTATAAGCCAAGAAAGCATCTAACCAAGAAGATCTGTATTTGGTTAGATACTGTGAAGGGGAGACACTGGGGTCTATTAGACCCCCTACTGTCTCCATAAAGAATACCTGTCACCTGCCCAATGCTTTCATATGTAGGTGTATTAACCCCTTGTGATAGCAATAAAGTAAAAATAAATACATGAAAGGAAAAAGTTTAAAGAAATTATATTAAAATGTATTTTAAAATATTGCCATAACCCCCGTTCCCAAGCACAAATGGAAACACACACCCAGGGTGTGCATGTGTATGTAAACACACATGTGAGATATCTCCGCAAACATGACTGGGCGCAAAATTTTTTGCGCAATAGCTTCTGGTTAACTCATAACTATTGAGCTGTAAAGGCTTTAAGTATAACCTATGGAGGATTTTGGGTACCAACGTTTTTTATGATATCACGGGTGCAAACTATTTTAAGACTTGATATGTTTGGAATCTATTAACTGAACACAACCTCCATATATTTTTTATTTTATTGTATAAGTATAGTGCAGTACTAAACCTCAGTGAATAAAGACAAATCTAAAAATGTGCAAATGGTAACAAGTGATGAGAAGAAAAAAGGAAAAAAATGTATTAATAAGTCAATCAATGAAGTCCAACATGAATAAATAAGGTTTTCCTTAATATTCAGTGATACAAGGACACTTTTATGTACAGGATCTGTGATGCTGAGCAAAAAAAGCAGATGAAGTTTCGTGCTCCTAAACCAAACAATGTGATAAGCTGATTACCAGGTGGTATTGACCACTGAATTACAGGTGGTCAAATATCACATAGGGGATTAAGGTCTCCCTCCAATGGTTCTGTGTCCATGTGACTCCAACAATGCTCAAAAGTAAAACATGAATAGTGCTCTCATAGTAAATATTGCACTCACAAAATGGTTAAATGAAAATGGCTCAGCGAACATCCAAACATATCAAATGGATGTTCCTACAGGCTCCACTTTGGGCACAAATCCAAACAAGCAATAGGATCGAAGTAGCATGATGACAGATGACGTTGTCTGATTCCACCAGTCGCACTCTCTTCATTCTTCCCTCTGCATTCCTTCTAGTGAGAGATATCACTAGCCTCCGATTTGTTTGTTGGATTCGTGCCCGGAGTAGGAATACCATTTAATATGTTTGGATGTTCACTGAGCTGTTTTCACCTTATCATTTACCAACAATATTTTCTTTCCGAGTGCAGAGTTTTTTCAGTTATTTTACGTATATTTTAGCAAAAAAAAAATAAAATGGATATTATATTGTGTGCACACTAAAATTCATTACATTTTTTTCCTTAAAATTTGCGTTTGATTAACAGTACACAATGATATGACACAATACAGATATGATTTACATATCTCATGCACTAGCCTGAGATAGGTTATCATCAGATCACTGGATGTTCTACTCTGCCCAGCTCTGACTACATACATGTCCTCTAAATCACTTATTTGTCTATAGTCTGCTGACTGTTTACTGCATACCATGATGACAAACATCCAGTAAAGGCAGCCAATCCTGGGAGAGCTGGAGGGGAGAGGAGGGGATGTGAATTGTGAACTTTATACACACAATGTGCCTGTCTCAGGCTAGTGCATGAGATATGTAAATCACCTGTCAATCACAGCAAGGGGGCGTTTTTGACAAATTTTTCAAGACTTTGTCAAGATTTCACTAACTGAACAATAAAAGAGGATTGCTCAGGCCTCGAGTAAATCTGTGTGGCAAGACTGGGCTCAAATGAAAGGAAATCTTATTCTCTACATTATTACACCCACTTTAAGTCATTTTATGGCCAGAAATTAAGATTTTCACATGTGAGCACACCGTGGTCAGTTCTCTAGCTCAGATCAGAGGGAATGTGATCATTTATATAACAAAAGGGGAAAAAAGGTATTCATAATGAGATATATATATATATATATATATATATATATATATATATACACACAAAATTAGTTTTGCCTTTCATTTCTATTTGAAACGGGTTGTGTTTCAAGGTGATTGTTTATAATCACTTTGACTGCAAGCTGACCAGAACCTGAAGCAACAAAATGAACCCAAACCATAATGTTTCAGCAACCTTGCTTCACAGAATAAGATTTCTCTCTTGAAAGGCTCTAATTGGTTCCATACCTCTAGTCAGTGTCTGTCTGGACATGAAGTGAGCAGTGTACAAGTGTGTACTGCTTATTCAAAAACTTTATGTATAGAGCAATGTGCTAGGTAGGTTAATCCACATACTGCAGATGGGAATGTGTTCAAAGGCAAAACAGTATTTACTATTTGCAGCAACAGTAGATTAATTGTACCCTAGGATGCAAGCTATTTTCAGTTGTTGGGCCCCCACTAGTTTAATGGGTGATTTAATGTGATTGTGCATAAGGGTCAGTGTGTGAGAATACTGTATTTTCTGGCGTATAAGACTACCTTTTACACCGAAATTACACAGCCAAAAAGCGGGGGTCGTCTTATACGCCGGGTCAAGAAGCCGCCAGATGGATATCAGTCCGCCGGGCGCTCTGTAAAATTGTAATATGTATACAGTATGTGCCGCTCAGCCAATCCCGGCGGGCGATGCACTCTGATGAATACAGAGCCTGCATGGATTGGGAAACAACCTCTGCCAATCCGAGCAGGCTACATGAGTCAGAGCAGCGCGTGCTGATGTCACAGCCTCTGCCAATCCGAGCAGGCTTTGTATCCATCAACAGATTAGTAAAATACAATGCCTGCCGTGATTGGCTCAGCGGTGCACACTGTATTCTAAAGTGTACCTGGCGCTACTGTACTAACACAGCATCATATACTGTGTGTACTTGGTGCTCTACATATTAACAAAGCATCCTGTACTGCACATCCAGCTCCAGATCTCCCCTAAAATACAGGTATGATTTATGGTGCTTTGGAGGAGAGGATTCATTGTTGCTGCCTTCCAATTGTGGGATCTCTGGGACTTGTAGTTCACCAGTTTCCTTTTTCTGATGTTAAGTCTGATGTTTTTTTTGTTTCTGATGGTTTTTTGTAAATGGTGTTGCCTCGGAAGGGGGGTAGTCTTATATGGCGAGTATAGCCCCAAACCTAAGTTTTCACTGGAAAAATAGGGGGTCGTCTTATACACCCAGTCGTCTTATACGCCGGCAAATACGGTACAATTGCATTTATTTGCTTCTGCCATTGCTTTGTGAAACACTTCTAAAGGATTTGGGAGAGTGCTTGAATTGTATCATATGCAAGGTAAAATCTGAAAATTACACATAAAATGCATTCAGGCATGCATCGTAATGAAAATTCCAGGTACAGAGAATGTGTATTGTTTATGATAATTTTATTATATTAGGTGAAGCTTTTACTGAGAAGAATAGAAGGCCTGCCATTGTCAATCACCTTAAAAAAAATGTCTACAAACTTGCAAAGCTAAAATTTATAAAACAGCACAGAAAAACGTTGTGTTTATGACCCTACTTAGCTCTAGTGGTCGTACTGGTTCAGGTGAGAATACTCCTGGATGGGGGGGGGGGGGGGGGGGCACCAGTGGTGATATCATCTTGGAACTTTTCTGAGCACAAAGGAGTGTATTTTTGAGCACTATTGTGAAGCACTTTATTGTGTTTTTTTTTTTCCCTATGGACTATTTTAATTTATATATACACCATATGGCCCTTTTCACATGGTCAGACCGTTCAGATCCGCCTGTCAGTTTTTTCAGGTGGATCTGAACGGTTGCTCCATACATCTCTATGGAGCGACAGATGTCAGCAGTGACATTTCCGCTGACATCCGATCCACTCTGCAAAATCCAGACAGATGGATGTCCTATTTTCCATCCATCTGGCGGATCGGTTTGGATGAAAACGGACAGGCGGTCCGTAATCATCCAATCCCCCCCATAGAGGAGAGCGGTCTCTCTGACAGGTCCGTCCCTGCAGAAACGGACTTGTCCTCCGCCGGCTCAGCGTGGATCAACGAAAACGATCCCCGCTGAGCAAGCGGATGGCTAAATACGGATCCACAGGTCTGAAAGGAGCCTATATGTTTTATATGGACATTGATTTTTTTCATTATTCATTTACAAATATATCTTTTTTTCTTTTCTTTTTTTTTTTTTAGTTTTTATTAAGATTTTACAAATTTACAAAAACAGTAACTGAGCAATACAATCAGATAGGTATCGATAAGAAAAAAAAAAAAAGGCAGAAAATACAATCTGTTACAGATAACATTCTACAATTTCAATGTGCATGTAGTGGCATGTTACATACATCACTCTAGGATCATATTTGAATGTGTGCATTAACTAGCTTATTCTAACAAACAGGTTATTCTAGGACTAATGATAGAATATGTTGTGTATCCCCATAGAAGGGAGACAATGCTCAGTGTACATTGTAGGTTCCTTAATATGGAGAGGCATGTATTTGGTTTAGTTACCTCGGCGTCCAGTCACCCCAATAGGGATCAGACTGTGACTGGATGAAGATTAAAGATATAGTTTCAAAATGTATGAGTATGCGACGAGCAGTACAAAACGTGGATGTGTCGTTACAACCAAGAAGTACTAACAAAAATTAACTAAAGACATAGTCAAGAACATATGTTTCAATATGCACGGACGCAGCTGCCTTTCAATGTTTGAAAATGTAAAGAAACAACAAACTAAACGATAGGTTACTAGCTGAATAGCAAACCTTATATGGAAAAGGGTAATGGCATTGGAGAGCGGGCAACCTGTAAATCTGGAGTGCACTTTATAGTTCCAGTACCGATAGTATTTGGTCGATAATCGTGTGTCCCAGTGGAACGTATTGCAGAGTGTTTTAGGGGTTCCCTGAATTGGTGATCGGAAACCCTGTGTTCCGGGTTGTAATAGTCAGGGAGGATAGGAAGAAAGACTAAAGCCCCATACACACGCTCGGATTATCCGAGGACCAGGTCCGTCGGATCATGTCCGTCATACTTTGTCCGATGTTGGTTTTGCGTACACACGGTCGGACAAAGTTGTCGGAAAATCCGATCATTCTGAACGTGGTGACGTTTGTTGCCTACGACGGGACTGCGTAGAGGCTAGTAGCCAATAGCTTTGGTCTTCTAATGTGATCTGAGCATGCGTAGCACTTTGTCCGTCGGACTACCATACACACGATCGGATTTGGTGTGATCGGACCGTGTTGTCGGAAAATCTATCCAGCAGGAGATAGGACTTTGTCCGTCGGACAATCCGACGTACACTGTCCGATGGTGCATACACACGGTCGGATTTTTCAACAACATTGTCCGATCGGACAGAATCCATGCGAAAATCCTACCGTGTGTATGGGGCTTTAGTGTTGAAGGAAAGGAGTAATGGTTCAGGGTTGGCTCGGTATTATAGTAGGATAGTAATTACTGGTGCGATGAAAAATGCTTGTATCAGATATGTAAAGCGTGATATTCTGGGGTGGTGGTAAAGTGCTGCCAACAGGACCAAGTCTGTACGTATTTAGAAGGTGTATCTCTTGCTTGATGGATCAGGTCTTCCATTTCTGCGTTTTTTTTTGGATGCGATCAAACCAATCCCTTATGGTAGGTGGGGTTGGCGAGCGCCAGTTTTTGGGGATACACATGTTTGCTGCTGTGATCATATGCATAGTTAGGGAGCGTAGATATGTGTGTTTTGGTTTTTCAGGGTAGTGAAGCAAGAATTGTGCTGGGGCGTATTCAAGTTTGTATGTGGCAATGCGTTGTATCAGATTATGGACTTTCTTCCAAAAAGGTTGGATCTTGGAACATGACCACCATAGGTGTAGTAAAGATCCAGGTTCGTTTCCACATCTCCAGCATTGCGGGGAGAGTGAGGGGTAGATATGGTGGAGTTTGGTGTTTGGTACCATCGCGAAATTAACTTAAACGCATTTTCTTGTGCATATATGTTCAGAGACCCTTTGTGGGCGATTGTGTATATTGTTTCCCAATCCTTATCCCTAAGATTTATAGATACATCTTTGGACCACTTCGCTGTGGTCCAGTCGTGAAGATGAGTTTGATTTGGGAACAATAATGCATATGTAAAAGAAATGAGGTGTCTGTGGGGTTCTGATTTTTGGCATATGTCCTCAAATGGGGTAAGAGATCTGGACCAGTAAGAGTTTTGAGCTTGTGTGTCGAAAGTGTTTGATTTGGATGTAAGTCCAGTACGGAAGTATGTGCGGTCGAAGGAGATTTGATAAATTAGAGTAAGATAATAGTTTACCGTCAGTAAAGAAGTGCATAGCTCGGACATGTGTGTGTGTGTGGCCAATTATCCTTTAGAAAGGACGAGTGCATTCCCGGTGTAAATGACGGATTCAGTTTGAGGGGAGTCATGGGGCCGATAATCGATGAGATCTTGTGTCTTGAGCAGGTTTTTTGAAAAACGGACAACGTGGGACGGATCAGTGGGTGAGAATTGTGTGTGGATGGAGTGTGATTAGTCAATATCCATGGCGATTGCGCCAATGGGATGTGGGATAGCAAGTTTTCTAATTGGACCCAGTCTTTGGTTGAGGAGTGTAGGTTCCAGTCTATAATTCTCGTCAAATGGCTTGCTTGTTGATATTTTTTGAGACCTCCACTGAGCTTGGGGGATGTGAGTTTGGTATAGTTCATTCTAGGACGAATTGCCCCCCAAACGAATTTGGTACAAATTCTACGATATGTTGCGAAGAACGTGGGCGGGAGCTGGATTGGGACTGTCTGGAGAAGGTATAAGACCCTTGGGAGAACGTTCATTTTGAGTATGGCCGTTCTACCAAACCAAGAAAAAAGTCCAGAGGACCATTTTTTTAAATCATCGGTAATGTTTCGCAATAGAGGTTGGTAGTTTGCTTCATATAGATCTGTTAGAGAAGTTGGTAGTTGGATACCCAAATAGGTGAGGGTTCGGGCATTCCATTTTAATGGGAAATTGTGTTGGCATTGTGAGTATTGGTCGGGGGATAGTGTGATATTTAAGGTTTTTGATTTTGTAAAATTAATTTGGAGATATGACAAGTGATTGAATTGGTCAAGTGTTTTCAAAAGATTTGGTAGTATTGTTAAAGGCTCGGTTAGAAACAAGAGTATATCATCTGCAAAAGCAGCTATTTTGTAGGTACGGTTGTGTATATCAATTCCTTTTGATATCTGGATTTGCTCTGATACATCTAAGAAGTGGTTCTAAAGTAAGCACAAATATAAGTGGGGACAGGGGGCAACCCTGTCGAGTGCCATTAGAGATGGGAAAGGCGTCCGATAGGTGGCCATTAACACGTACTTTCGCTGTGGGATTGGAATAAAGCGTAAGAATGTAGTGGAGCATACGGTCCGGAAGGCCAATAGCCCTCAAGGCCTCCGACATATAATCCTAGGCAACTCTATCGAACGCCTTTTCCGCGTCCAATGACAAGAAAAATCCCCTTCGGTTGGTTTTGTTGAGCCAATGGTGAATGTTTATGGCCTTGAGGGTGTTGTCCCTCGCCTCTCTTCCAGGGATAAATCCCGCCTGATCAAGGTGGATAATGTCAGGGAGTAGGGGAAGAAGTCTGTTGGCTAAGATTTTAGCGTACCATTTAAGGTCGACATTCAGTAGGGAGATTGGTTTGTAGTTGGGTACTAATGAGGGGTCCTTGCCAGGTTTGCGGATGACCGTTATGTGTGCCGTTAATAAGTCTCTCCGGGGTGAAGTAGGTGTCGCGTAGGCGTCAAATGTGGTAGTGAAAATGGGTGTTAAAAATTGTCTGAAGGATTTATAATAACCGACAGTTAGACCATCGGGTCCTGGGCTTTTACCAGTTTTCAACATATTCAAGGCTATATCCGCTTCTTCTTTGTTTATGGGCTTGTTCAGGTCATGGTAGAGGGTTTTAGAGATTGGGGCAGGGTTATATTGTGTTAGAAAGTCTTTAATCAGGGATGTTCTTTTTGTCGGCTGTGTCGGAGGGGTCCGGGGAGCTCAGATTGTATAATTTAGAATAGTATGATAGGAACTGTTTAGCTATGTCAGGTTTAGAGTTAACTTTTATGTCCCTGCGAATTTGTGATGGAATGGATTGTCATGTTGGCTCTTTTAGATTGTAGGGCTCTAGCTAATAGCCTGCCAGCTTTATTGCCATATTCGTAGAAGGTTTTTTGAGTTAGAATGTATTTTCGTCTGGTTTGTTTGCCTAGCAGTTGCGTGAGTTCTTTTCTAGATGATATTAACGAGTTTAAGGTGTCTATGGCCAAGGTCTGTTTATGTGCTTTTTCTAAGTGGGATATCTTTTGGATTAGGTCTTTTTGATGCTGTGCTCTTATTTTCCTTCTCTTAGAAGCCGCAGCAATGAGTATGCCCCTGATTACACATTTATGTGCTTCCCACGTAAGTTGTGGTGAGGTGTCAGCGGTGTTGTTTTCAGCAAAGAATTGTTGTATCCCTTTTTCTATTTCTAATACTATTGCCTTGTCAATGAGCAAGGAAGGATCCAATTTCCATGTTTGGGAGTGGGGGTATGTTTCAGGAAATGCTAGACATATTGAGATTGGGTGATGATTGGAAAGGGTCTATGGAAGCTTTCTGAAGAAAAGGAAGGTCTGATTGGGACAAGAAAAGGTAATCAATTCTAGAATATTTATCGTGCGGTGGGGAGAAGAAAGTATAATCTTTGGAATTGGGATGAAGTGTACGCCACGTGTCGTGGATTAGAAGTGACTGTAGTTCAAGTTTAATTGCTTTAAGGGCGGTATAAGGTAGGGACGAGGCACCATTCGATGTATTTGTACACACAGCCTGAAAATCGGACAGTTTCTACTTCAACCGTTTGCTGACCAGCGGCCGCAGTTGTACTGCGGCAACATGGCTCGGCTGCGCGAATCGCCACTATGTTACATCGGTAACATAGACGGCCACTAGGGGGCGCTCCCCGAGCCCCAAGCAAGTGCCCAGAGGTCTTAATCACCACTGGGCTCCAGCGATCACTCGGGGCACACAGTAAACGCACAGTTTCCAGTTCTCTGAGGGGAGAAACTGATAGATTGTCTGTTCATACAGAGTATGAACAGCGATCTGTTAGTTTCCCTGCACAGTCCCATCCCCCCTTCAGTTACAACACACACTAGGACACACATTAACCCCTTAACTGCCCCCTAGTTTTAACCCCTTCACTGCCAGTGACATTTTTACCGTAATCAATGCATTTTAAATCGCACTTATTCCTGTATTAATGCCAATGGTCCCAAAAATGTGTCAAAATTGTCCGTGTCTGCCAAAATGTCGCAGTCACAATAAAAATCGCTGATCGCCGCTATTACTAAAAAAAAAAAAATTATTAATAAAAATGCCATAAAACTATTCCCTATTTTGTAGACGCTATAACTTTTGCGCAAACCATTCAATATACGCTTATTGCGATTTTTTTTTTTTTTTTTTTTTTTTTTTTTTTTTTACCAAAACATATGTAGAAGAATACGTATCGGCCTAAACTGAGGAAAACATTTTTTTTATTTATAATTTTTTTTTTGGGATATTTATTATAGCAAAAAGTAAAAAATAATGCGTTTTTTTTTCTTTTTTTTGTTTACAAACTATTTTATTAGGTGCAAAAGGTGGTACAAAAAGAGTACAAAAATATGTCGAAACATTGACAGTAATAACAGGTTTTACATATGTAACATTGTAAGGTACAAATGAGTTAGTAGTCTTAGTTATGGTACAAACGTTTTGATTATGGTATATAGTACATTGTTATGAATAGACTGGTACTTTATGTGTAGACATTCTCAGGATGGATTAAAAAAGGATATGGAATGTTTATACCACGGATCCCATTTTTTATTATATAAATGGATGGTGTTCTGAATTGTATGAAATATTTTTTCCATAAGGTTGATGTTGTTAATTCTAGTTTTTAAATATTCTAAAGGAACTGATTGGGATTTCCAATGATATGCAATTAACCAGTGAATTGATAATGCGTTTTTTTTTTCAAAATTGTTGCTCTTTTTTTGTTTATAGCGCAAAAAATAAAAACTGCAGAGGTGATCAAATACCACCAAAAGAAAGCTCTATTTATGGGGAAAAAAAAAAACGTCAATTTTGTTTGGGAGCCACGTCGCACGATCGTGCAATTGTCAGCTAAAGCGATGCAGTGCCGAATCGCCAGTCAAATGGTCCGGGGCTTAAAGCGGTTCTGCACTCTGAAAAAAATTTTTTTTTTTTAGGATGTAATATAAAGTGTGCTTACCTTTATTAGGGGACTCACCTGTTCCATCTTCCATCTCGATCGCCGCCGGTTTTCGTCCGATGAAGTTCCTCGTCTTCTTCTTTAGTGCTGGGGGCCATCTTGCCTGTGGGCATGTGAAACACCCACAGGGACTTTAGATGGCCCAGCATGCACTGCCGTTACTCGCGCGTGCGCAGTAACGGCTCATCTGCCGAGATCTCACGAGATTTCGGCAGATGCGGCCGAAATCTCGGGAGATTTCGGAAGATGTGGCCGAAATCTCGCGAGATTTCGGAAGATGCCCGCACTGGCTCCTGGGATCAATGACACCAGATCCCAGGAGACAGTGCGGCGTGACGACGATCGACGCAAGACCCCGCCCGCCGCCGCAGAGGGAGAAGACCGGAAGTCTTCAATTACAAGGTAAGTAAAAAAAAAAAAAAAAAAAAAACATTTCATTTAGTACTCTTTGCCTGATTTGGAAGGCAAAGAGATTTACTAAATGAAATGAGTGCAGAACCGCTTTAAGCGGTTAATGGCTGATATTTGGCCAGTGTGTATGGAGCTTAATAATAGGCTCTGAAAAATGATAAGTGAATTGGACTTGTTGCATGGCTCTCTGGGATTCACAATCATACATGCCATTGATTTACGGAAGTGATTGCTGTAGAACATTTTATGACAGTACAAGAAAAAAAATGTAAAAAGATAAGCCTAAATAGAGCATATATTTTCAAATTCCCAGTCCTCCCTAACCCATTTTTACACAAACACATGGCTATCATCTGCCCAAACTATGATATTTAATTCTGTATCTAACGCTCTGTCAAAAAGATAAGAATCCATTCTCCGTCTCCTTGGTGATGTCCAAGGCATGTCTTCACTGCTGCTAACAGCTCCACTTTTCCTCTGAAAGTATATTGTTGATTTCTCCACAATTGTGAGCAAAGGTTTGGCTTCTTCTTTCTGTCTGAAGATGGAGGAATGTGTGTCTGATAACCTTTGGAGGAGATGAGTAGATAATCAGAGGGAGCTGATAACAGCAGTGTAGCCCAGGCAACAATATAGTGTCACTAAATATGTCATCTGAAGGCCTACGGATTTTGTATGCATCTGCATTGTGCATTGGACACATCCTGTCTCTCTGTTACATTTTTATCTGTTTCAGGGAGACGAGGATTAAAAGCTGAATGCACCTGTCAAGGTCATTTCCATTTCCAAACACTCGTCTGGCTTGTGCGGAGCATATATTCAGTGCAATCTACATAAATAGCTCTTAGAAAAATGTGCTACAACATAGTATAACACTGTAAATGTGATTACATAGAAACATTAGAATCCATTTGAAAGAAGCATTCATCCTTTCTCTGACCATTACCCTTTCTATTTTAAGTATCACTAGTTTCTTTTTTGAAGAATATCACAATTGGAATTCTTGCAAAGAAAGTCGCTTTACAAATATCCCAATGCCAAGTTAGCTCTAGGCTTTAGAAATTGCATTTACATGCCCTCTAAAAAAATGTAATAGTGTTATACGCAGGGGGCTTTCTTATTAGTAAGGATATTTTTGTGGGGCTTATTCATGGTGTTTATATATAGGTCACTTGTGGTTATTTCTTTTGGTATGTTTTCTTCTTTTTTTGTTGTTTCCTTTTTTCATTTGTCTATATATTTTTCTTTATGAGGTGTAAATGTTGGCACGCTTTATATATATATATATATATATATATATATGTAGCGGGAACACTTTTAGAAGGTGTCCGCTATATGTGGAAATTTTGTTTTTCTCTCAGAACAGTAATGGGGTTCTGAGGGTTAATTGTGTAGGTTAATTTTGGCATCAGTTTGGCTGGGCTGTACTAGGGTTCTGCCTGGTCATGGGTACAGTGAGGTGCACATGACAGGCCCAGAATCAGGCCTGGTTGGATGTCTTAAGTATCAGTCTTCCCCGGAGCCAATCAGTGGGTGCGTCTGGCCCCGCAGTGTAGTCTGGGGAAGGGTACTTAAGGTGCTGAAGTCACGTGTTCAGGGTTCAGCCGTAGCTGTCTGTTCCTGGACCGGGGTAGCCCCGCAAGAGGTCTCGGGCCTGGGAGCGTTTGCCGTCCCGCAACATGGTCAGTTTGACTAGCCCCACAGACTCACATGATCTGGGGCAAGGATCCATCTGTTCCCGAGTCTTGGAACCGGCTGGTCCGAGGGGAAGTAACTGAAGGAGGATTCAAGGCGTCCTGGTGTGCTCTCATTACTGGAGGGGCACCGCAAATCGCATAGGCGACCGGGGGAGGACTCTTCGGAGAAGGGCCAACAAGCTGGCCTCTCAAGAAGAGCCTGGTTGCTGGGTTGTTATGGACACTAAAAAATACCCAATTTCACAGTACTGCCAAGGAGACGGAGAGAGTTCCAGGTAATGGGGAAAGGTTCCTATTTACCCTTCGGTTGCAAGTTCATGCTGTGTTAGAGACTTTTAACAAGTTTCCGGATCAAAGTGTTGGCTGCCATAATCTCTGGCTAGGAAGTACCCAGCTGCGAGTGGCTACTCTCTGGGTTTTGTTAGAGTCATTCCATTGTCAGCAGTTCAAGGTGCCTGAGTTTCTTCACCCTTGCCCTCTATTCCCATCTGAGACTGTGTTTGTCAGATGTTACCCCTGCAAATAAAAACCTTCAAAAAGTACTTTTATGGTGTCAGCATCCGAAGATGTTGGGTACTAACCCTGGGAACCCCTGGACATTCGTTAACAAGCCAATCGGAGGTAACCGGTAAGCCCAAAAGTCAAGGCCGCTCCATCGAGGGTTATGGCCGCTACATATATATATATTTTTTTTTTATTATGGCAGTAGTATTTTTTATAAACAAATGTTGCTATTTCAACTGAACTTTGGCTGCCGGAGTGGTCAAGATCATTGGTGTGTGGGGATCCATTTCATCAGCTGATCACACCTGTCAGCCAGAGTTTATAATGAACAAGCATACTGGGGGCAATCAGCAATGATTAAGCACAGAAGTGTGAAACATGTTTGCTGACCAAGCACATACCGTGTGTGTCATGTTTTTATAACGTTAAAGGATGTGGAAATGCCGGGGCAGTTGCTGATGCTGATCCCCGTGCATCCACACATAAAGGATTTTTTTTTTGTATGGACTATCTTGGTAATGAATAATAAATAATAAAAAAATATATAATGTTTAATAAGGACAAAAAATATACACAAACAATAAATCTTTAAAATCGTATACACCACAGTTTAACAAGCTACTGCCGGGTTGCTGCTTTTGCCTAGCCGCTTCAGCCCCGGAATGACCAGGCCATTATTTGCGATTCGGCACTGCGTCGCTTTAACTGACAATTGTACTGTCATGTGACGTTGTACCCAAACAAAATTGAAGTCCTTTTTTCCCACAAATAGAGCTTTCTTTTGGTGGCATTTGATCATCTCTGTGTTTTTTATTTTTTGCGCTATAAACAAAAAAAAAGCAAATTTTTTCTCAGTTTAGGCCAATGTGTATTCTTCCACATATTTTTGGTAATAAAAATCACAATAAGCGTATATTGATTGGTTTGCGCAAAAGTTATAGTGTTTACAAAATAGAGGATAGATTTATAGCATTTTTATTATTATTATTATTATTTTTTTTACTAGTAATGCGACATTATGGCGGACTCAACTGACCATTTTGACCATTTTTTTGGGACCATTGGCATTTATACAGCGATCAGTGCTATAAAAATGCATTGATTACTGTAAAAATGTCACTAGTGGCCACAGGGCGAATCGACGTAAGTTAACCAGTCGTGCCATTCTGCCCCGGTCTCAAGCCTTTTGCAGACTCTAACAGGTTTTCTTTAAGGTTGCCCTGTATTTTGCTCCATCCATCTTCCCATCAACTCTGACCAGCTTCCCTGTCCCTGCTGTCATATTGTGGGGATGGTGTGTTTACAGTGATGTGCAGTATTAGTTTTCTGCCACACATAGCGCTTTGCTTTTAGGCCAAAAAGTTACATTTTGGTCTCATCTGACCAAAGCACTTTCTTCCACGTTTGCTGTGTCCCCCACATGGCTTCTCGCAAACTGCAAACGGGACTTATTATGACTTTCTTTCAACAATAGACTTCTTCTTGCCACTCTTCCATAAAGGCCAGATTTGTGGAGTACAGGACTAATAGTTGTTTTGTGGACAGATTCTCCCACCTGAGCTGTGGATCGCTGCAGCTCCTCCAGAGTTACCTTGGGCCTCTTGGCTGCTTCTCTGAATAATGCTCTCCTTGCCCTGCCTTACAGTTTAAATGGATGGCCATGTCTTGGTAGGTTTGCAGTTGTGCCATGCTCTTTCCATTTTCAGATGATGGATTGAACAGTGCTCTGTAAGATGTTCAAAGCTTGGGATAATGTTTTAAAACCTAACCCTGCTTTAAACTTCTCCACAACTTTATCCTTGACCTGTCTGGTGTGTTCCTTGGCCTTTATGATGCTGTTTGTTTATTAAGGTTCTCTAAGCCCCCATACACACGGTTGGAAATTCCGACCACAAAATCCGTCTGATTTTTTCCGACGGATTTTATCCGACACTGGTGTTGCATACACACGGTCGGACAAAATTGTCGGAAAATCTGATCATTCTGAACATGGTGACGTTCGTTGTATACGACTGAACTACGTAGAGGCTAGTAGCCAATAGCTTTGGTCTCGTAATTTGATCTGAGCATGCGTGGCACTTTGTCTGTCGGAATTCTCTACACACGATCGGAAGAAGTCAGATCGGATTTTGTTGTCGGAAAATTTAAGAGCAGGATCTCAAATTTGTTTCCTTCAGAAATTCCGACGGAAAAAGTCAGATGGAGCCCACACACGGGCAGTTTTTCCGACAACATGGTTCTATCGGACATTTTCCGTCTGACTTTCCGACCGTGTGTACGGGGGTTAACAGAACAGCTGTAATTTTACTGAGATTAAATTACACACAGGTGGACTCTATTTACTCATTAGGTGACTTCTGAAGGCGATTGGTCCCACTAGATTTTAGTAAGGGGTATCAGAGTAAAGGGGGCTGAATACAAATGCATGCCACACATTTCAGATATTTATTTGCAAAAAAAAATGTTGAAAACCATTTATCATTTTACTTCCATTTCACAATTATGTGCCACTTTGTGTTGGTCTATCACATAAAATCCCAATAAAATACATTGATGTTTATTGGTTGTTACATGACAAATGGAAAATTTCAAGGGGTATGGATACTTTTTCAAGGCACTGTATCTCAGTGATTGTTCAACAGAAAATGTTATCATTTTTAGGTTTAAATAACCATTTCAATCTCTCAAAATATGTACTCATTGCAAAACATTACTGATTACCCTTTAAAGAGCTTTTTTTCCTAACTAGCTGCTGGCAAAATTCAGGCTGGTGCAAGTGTAGCGCCCTGCTCCTGATGGGCAGACGCTATAAATAGAAATTTAGTTTTGTCTGAGCTGTAGTTTAGCTGAGCTGTAGTTTAGCTCAGACTGATTATGTTAAAATTCTGGTTCTGTTCCAGTTCAGCTGGATTGCGTGGTTTTCCCCTTGGTCGAGGGGTGGCGCCCTCGTAGTTGGCCAAGATTGGAAATTGCACCAAGCTGGGTGTATTGAGTGCCTCACACAGTCAGTGAGAGCTGTCTACTGAGTGGTGTACATAAGGGACAGACCCAGTGACAGGGTGTGTTCTGACCTGATGGCCCTCCTGGCCTAAGGGGTGCTACTGCCGGCTGGCCCAAGGCTTTGTTACTGAAAGGTAGGCCCAGAAGTCCTGGGGCCTACCGATCCAGGAGTGGTCCTGTGCTGTCTTGCCTGTGGGAAGAAGCCAAGGGACTGGAGGATCCAGGGGAAGACTTTTCAGAGAGAGGACCGAGCAACAAGGCTGGTACCTCTAGAAGAGCCCGGAGACTCAGTTGGAGGACGCATCCCGGTTCATGTACCGCACAGTATCCCCGGCTGAAAGAAACTGGTACTGTATGACTGTTCTTTGATATTGCAAAAGTTACTGGTTACACAATCCTGTGGCAGAGAATTGTGCAACAGTTCTCCTAATTTTTCAAGTCTGTGGCAGAGACTATGACCGAGCATCACATCGGCTGCTAGGTCAGTGAGAGAGGCCTATCCGGTGGTTGCTGGATCCAGTTGTGGAGCTGTTAGTCCTCTGGATCAAGAAGTACCCATGACCCGCAATTATAAGGTACCTGAATCCCCCTTAACCTTCCAGCCCTCTATTGGAATGTATTTTTCTGTCAATAAAGCATTGAAAAAAAGGACTAAGTGTCGGAGCTGAAATCTGTGAGAAAACTCTTTAATGGGACCTCTATGACGGACACGGTGGAATGGTGAGGTAACGGTAAGCCCAATGAAATACCAGCAGCTCCTTCGGGGTTAGTGCTACACAAGTTTTAACCAATTGGCTTCCTCTGTTTGTGTCAGAGAAGTACCAGCTATTGTATAAGTGAAGTCTCTAGGCACATACATATGAGCAGGTGCAGAATTATGGGTGCTCGCCTTGCTGTGCATAGACATGCACATCGTGCCTGGGGGTTGTCCTTAGTCTGTCTGTAAAGTAGCACATCTTTCCCGTGTTTAGATCAGTACCACAGCTAAATTACATTTCTAAAGGTAAAAATGTAATTTAAAATTTGCTTGCGGCTGTAATGTATTGTCGGCCCCCGGCAAAATAAAAAATCATTAAAAAAAAAATCAAAAATGTAAAAACAAATTGTGTGTGTGTGTGGGGGGGGGTGGTCCCCCAAAATCCATACCAGGCCCTTCAGGTCTGGTATGGATATTAATGGGAACCCTGCACCAATTTTTTTTTTTTAAATGACATGGGCCCCCCAAAAAAAAATCCATACCAGGCCCTTAAGGTCTGGTATGGATTTTAAGGGGAACCCCATGCCAAAATAAAAAAAATGGTGTGGGGTCCCCCAAAATCCATACCAAACCCTTATCCAAGCATGCAACAGGGCAGACTGCAGGAAAAGGGGGGACGAGAGCACCCCCCTCCTGAACCGTACCAGGCCACATGCCCTCAACATGGGGAGGGTGTTTTGGGGTCCCCCAAAACTCCTTGTCCCCATGTTGATGGGGACAAGGGCCTATTCCCCACAACCCTTGCCCGGTAGTTGTGGGGTTTTTGGGCAGGGGGCTTATCGGAATCTGCTAGCCCCCTTTAACAAGGGGACCACCAGATCCGGGCCCCACCTGTGAATGGGTATTGGGTACATTGTACCCCTACACATTCACCAAAAAAGTGTCAATAAAGTAAAAATGACAGTAGACAGTTTGGGACAATTCCTTTATTAACCACTTCAGCCCCCAGCCCCCCCTGCTTAATGATCAGGCCATTTTTTGTGATACAGCTCTGCGTCACTTTAACTAACAATTGCGCCATCATACGACGCTGTACCCAAACAAAATTGACGTCCTTTTTTCCCCACAAATAGAGCTTTCTTTTGGTGGTATTTGATCATCTTTGCGTTTTTTAGTTTTGCGCTATAAACAAAAAAAAGAGCGTAAATTTTGAAAAAAAACACAATATTTTGTGCTTTTTGCTTATAACTATCCCCAATTGTTTTAAAAAAAAGCAAATTTCTTCCTCAGTTTAGGCCGATATGTATTCTTCCACATATTTTTGGTAATAAAAATCGCATTAAAACGTATATTGATTGGTTTGCGCAAAAGTTATAGCGTCTACAAAATAGGAAAAAGATTTATGGCATTTTTTATTATTATTTTTTTCTACTAGTAATGGCGGTCATCAGCAATTTTTTTTTATCAGGACTGCGACGTTATGTCGGACAGATCAGACACTTTTGACACATTTTTGGGACAATTGACAATTATACAGCAAACAGTGGTATAAATATGCACTGATTACTGTGTAGGGAAGGGGTGAACACTAGGAGGCGATCAAGGGGTTAACTGTGTTCCCTAGTGCGTGTTCTAATTGTAGGGGGGTGGGAGTTACTGGAGGAAATGACAGATCGTTGTCCCTAGCTCTCCTCTCCTAGTTTAGTTCCTAGTCTCTCCTTTCCTCACATAACAGGGATGTGTGTGTGTATATAGAGATATATATATATATATATATATATATATATATAAGCTATAGTAGTGAATGAATTAAGCTTCAAGGAAGGAGCAACTATTCCTTTTAGTCTAACAATCTAGCAGATTGCTCTACCTGTTACAAATCAAGCATCCTCTTGAAGAAATATGTCTAGTTGGTGCACAGATCCTTGCTGAGACATACAGAACTTAAACACAGTCTAGCACGGTAATTCCAACAGTAGATATAATTCTGGAAACAATAGATATTGCACTTCCAACATGTTTAATGCATGTTTAATACACAAATAACTCCATCCCGGGTCAAAAAAAGTATTGATATGTATATCCAGTCCAACAGGAAGGAGCCTAAGATAAACTTATATATGACTTTTAATATAATAAAAAAAAAACAGGAGATAAATATCCTCCAGTGTCATTTCCAGGAGTTCTCAAAACAGATAGATAAAAAGGACAGAAAAAGAGAAGGGGAGGAAAAGAATAGAAAGAAAGGGGATACTGGTCTATCCTAATGCTGAGAAGGGGAGAGAGCCAGTGTGACACCATGCGAAATAGAAATCCATATATATTTAGCCCAAGGATCCCATATTTTTTTCAAACTGTAGGCTAAAATGCTGGCCAATTTTTCTTGGGTCATTATCCAGGAAACTTTTCTTCTCACCTCCGACAAGAAGGGCCTAGGTTTCTTACAAGCTTTCGCTATTATAAGCTTGACTCCTGTGAGTATGAATTGAATACATTTTTGTGTGTGCTTGGGAATGAGATTTATGTGGGCATTTAGAAGAGCTACAAAAATAGACCTAGGAATCTGATGACCAGTCACCTTAAATATCATATTAAAAACTTTGTTGCAGAATGGGCGGATCCTAGGACATCCCCACCAAATATGAACCATCCTCCCCAATAATTGACAACCTCTGAAACAAGATGGATCTGCAGTTGGATATATGGTTGCAAGTTTGGTGGGGGTTAAATACCACCTGGTTATAACCTTATAAGCTTCCATCAGGGAAACATTAAGAATTCCCCTGAAGGATTTTGAGTAGGTAGTATGCCAGGTTTCTAAGTCCCAACTGTATTGAAGATCATTTTCCCAGGCCTCCATATAGGAGGATTTAGTTGTAGGGTGAGTGAGACACGAGTAAATCACAGAAATTCCTCCTTTTTGT
Organism: Lithobates sylvaticus; assembly: GCA_028564925.1. Classification (NCBI taxonomy): domain Eukaryota; kingdom Metazoa; phylum Chordata; class Amphibia; order Anura; family Ranidae; genus Lithobates; species Lithobates sylvaticus. The sequence continues at coordinate 172,179,520 of CM053036.1, forward strand.
TCCATGGCTTGTTCACACCAGATGTAACATTTTGTGAATTGGAGCGGAAGGGGTTTATCCTTCCAAATTTGGTGTAAGAATTTAGAAATGAGATCAAAACAAAGTCTCTCAGATTCTGGAAGTTTCAGCGTATCGATGCAATATTTAAGGATTATGGGCTTCCCAGATCTAAAAAAAATTCCTATCCTATATAGTCCCTTGTCCACCCACCATTGGAATGTTTTTTTTATCTAAGCCTAGAAGGAAGTCTGGATTATTGAATAAGTATGATAGGGGACGACCTGAGGAAATGAGGGTCGGGTGATTTCTGAAGATATCACAAAGTGCGTAAGATTGGGACATGGTTGGGGCCATTATGGAGGGTCTTTTTTTAGGTGGACTTCCTGGTGTCTCAGGGACCACTTTATACAGACTCCATCCCTGTGAGGCCAAGGAGGAGCATGCGATGGAAGAGGAAGAATAGAAGAAGTGTGGTTGCAGTGGCGGAGTTGTGGAGGAAGCAGACTTAAGACATGCTGAGAAGGATTATTAGAAGATCGGCTACCCTCCTGGATTCACAATATAATTTATAAATGGACAAGCAGCAGAGGAAGCTGTTAAGCTTCTTTATAAAAGCTGACAGTGTACCGATAACAATGTGTAAACAGACAAAGTAGCTTGGAGTCTCCTGTCAGTGAAGGAGGAGCAGCGGTGGTGGTGCCTGTCTAAGTGAGGCTTTCAAGAAAAGGTTCAGTACCCAGCACCCAGGGTTATCTGCTGCCAGTAGTCAGATGCAGCAACTGAATCGTGAAGGCAGATTACATGGGGTCAATGGCAGATGTTGACACTCTCAGAACATATGATCCCCTTGACTACTGGGTAATGGGGATGAACCACTGACCAGAGTGTTCCTAGTATGCAATTGAATTGTGCTTTCTGAAGAGTACATTTAGCTCTGCAGGGGAACTTGTTACAGAAAAAAAGAGCCAGTCTGTTCCTAGACACAGTTGACTGGTTCAACTTTATGAAAATGAACTAATCCTGGATCAGCAACAAATACTAACTTCAAAGAAAAAAAAAATATGTTTCCCTGCACTATGCTAATAGAAAGTTTAAATCAATAGCATTTTAAGATAAAAAAAAACACATAGGGATGGATTAACTACATTATCCCATTGTGGATACATAATTAAAAGTAATCACATAGAATGGTTTAAACTAAACAATCTCAGAAAACTGACATTAGTTGAGAGATCAGATACAGCCAGCTGGAAACACAATGGAAAAGGGTGGCGCAGGAGAGCTCTTATAGCACAGTAAGTAAAAACTATTTATTAAATTAAAAGCACAATAAATACACAATAGGATTTGCACTCACAAGAGCAGCAGTACATATCTGCCCTAATAGAATCATTGTAACCAGTCAAGTAATCTACTGTTCTCAGAAGGGGATTGAGGCAGTGCCTCTGGCTGTGACAGGAGCTGCTTGTCTGTAGCTGTGTATACGATCGATTCCAGCCGCCACTCTCAGTCTTGACAGGAATGCCACAAGGAAACATAACCCATCTCCAACCTAGCAATGGTCAGAACATGTTTCGAGGAGGACTTCCTGTTGCTCAGCTTTAGAAATATATATTTTTTCTAACTACATTAGGAGAGCCACCCTGAACAACTACCAAATCCCTGCTGCAGATACCACAGAAAGAAATTGTGTTGGATTCTATAGATACGTTTTCACCCTGTCAGAAATCGGTGTATTGTTGCCATATCCCTGATATATAAACGAAAAAAGGCAACAACACCACTAATAGAGTAAAAAGCATTTTTTTAATACATATAAAATTTGATCACACATACATGTAATAATCAGTTAAAAGCATAACATAACAAAAAACTAAATAAAATCATAACAAAAGTACATAGCAAGCACTGAATTATATCGTAAATACTCACCGATTGTTGAAAAATCTATAGTTTCTGGTTCAAGCCCTACGTCAGGGTTATTGGATAGGAGAATATGTGATCATAAATTTGTCAAGAGGTAAGCAGAAGCTGATTTAAAGAGTATACTGTCCTATGCGAACAGAAAAGGCAGTGAGACACTGCTGAAGATGGCATCACTGGAAGCCTACTGACACTGCCCCAGGAAATCAACAAGTATCGTATGGGTGCCTTCCATAAACTGGTTGGTCACAAATCAGGGTGGTATGTGAAGTGCAGCGAAGGGGTTGTTTAAACAGTATTCAATCTGATGATTGTTAAGTGATGCTATCCAAGCCTCAATATAGCCTCTCTTGTTCCGTTTATAACACACTCAGGGTCACTTGAAAAACCTCTTCTCCCTGTGGTTGATTCCGCTCATCCGTGTCCGCCATCCATCTCTCCTGGCCCTGGATTTGTCTAGTAAAAAAGTAGTTACCTTCCAGGAACTGATTGCGATCTGGCTAAACCTTTTTCCAGTGATCACTCTACAATTATCCTTGGTAAGTACTGCATGAATGAATGAATGACTTGTATAGCACTGCAAATGTGAACTGAATTACCTAAAGGCGCCTCAAGTACTGTCCCTGTATAAATATATATCATAAAGGAGTCACATAAGAAAAAAAATATTTGTTACAAAAATAGGATTTTTATTACAGCTTACCTGTAAAATCCTTTTCATTATTTCATCCACTAGAGCCTCTGAGAAATGCCGGTTCATCTCCTGCTGGGCCGCCTGTTGTGCTGCAGCGACCACCTGTTGTGCTGCAGCAGCCTCTGCGACTTGGCAGTTCATCTTCTGCTGGGCGGCATGTTGTGCTGCAGCGACCACATGATGTGCTGCAGCGGCCTTTGCGACTTGGCAGTTGGTTATCCGCTGAGCTGCATTGGCTTGTAGCAGGGTTTTTATCATTTCCTCCATCTTCCAGAATTGCCCGCTGAATCCATCACGTGTGGGGAATTAGCTTGTGGGGGTCACCTTTTTCTGAATGACAGTCAGCAAATGGGGACATTCTTAAAAATAAAAACAAACAAACAGTAAATTAAATCCTTGCCGTCCGGCGCTAACTAAACACATAGTCTCCTCTCTATACAGTGCGGGGCTGGTCCCTGTCACCCACAAAACATGTGGAAAAGCAAACCTTTTAGTCCAATTCCCAGAGCTGCTCTCACTCAGGTTCCTTCCTGAGTCTCAAAAACCAGAGAGAGCTGCTGTGCTCTCTTCCTGGATATTTAAAGTCCAGCTGAATGTGGACTCCAGTGGACCCGAACCCAGCCTGCCACAGGGGCTTAAAAAACGGGGCCAGATTCCAGTTCAGTCCCGTACAATGGAACGAATGCGAGGTGAAATGTACCTATTAGCATGTATCTCACCTTGCATACCGTCACAATATATATATATATATATATATATATATAAGCTCTATGTGCTTTCATATCTGTCTTATCTATATATAATACACTCTTCAATTGTGCTTTAAAATGCATGGTTTTCCTTTTTATGAATAAGAAAATGACATAATGATGTTGGGCTGGTATAATAATGTTATGGGGCTGGTATGAATTTTTTTTCCAAGGCTAATTTTATTTATTTTTATTCCCAGTCTGGCCCTGGAGGTGTATACCATCAAAGAATCAGGATGCAAACTTGAACACCATATATTGAGTTCAATTTGAGCTTGTAAATGTAAACTTATTAAAAAGGCAGTCAACCCTGATGGGTTTTACTTCCTCTTTGTTTCCCTGCAAAGTTAAAGCATAATGGGCTACTATGCATCGCATTGTAGCCCATTATGTGTCACTTACCTGAAACCAAAACCTGCAATGTCACTGCTGTCCCCACTAGCAGCAAGCGTCCATCTTCACCCCTCTTCCTTCCGGGGGGGTTGCAAACTCCGGCTCTGTGACTGGCCAGAGTCACGTGATGTGATGTGACAGAGGCATGACCCCTTTAGAAACTGCACTATCTGTCCTTTCTAAAGTGTGCATGTGCCGTAGACATGGGCGCATGGCTTTATTGTAAATACCTCCATGGTTTAGGAGATATCTCCAGCACCTACAGGTAAGCCTTAATATACTGTAGGCTTACCTATAGGTAAAAATGGTTGTACAGGGTGTACAACCACTTTAAAGTTTTCATTATTAAATATTAAGCCATATACTGTACCCTTTTAAAGCTGTAATCAACTGCAAACCTTACTGAAATCCCAGAGTTTTTTTATCTCAATGTTCCCAAATAAAGTCCAATAGTACAGACAGTATGAAAAAAAATATTCTACAGGTATAATTTAAGACCTCACATTCAAACAGGGGTGAATGGTATTGTATAGTATATAAAACACATACCGATATCTGATTGATTGAGGTTTGAATATCTGGTGAGTTGCCATTGCTCATTATTGTGAAAGTTATGTTTGCACACTGAATATTCACAAATGATAAGTTTTGCTTCAATTGGAGCAGTTTTTGGATTTTAATTTGGATTTCAGTGCTCTTTATGTTGGTCTATCTGTAAGCTGCTATTGTTTTTTACTGCCATTATACTGAATTATATTATTGTGGACTTAGTCTTCTACAATAGGGAAAAATTATAAATAATAGAAGACCCCATCAGAGGTAAAAATATTACATAAAACATAAAATAACATTATTCCATTAAAAACAATATTTCCAGAGCCAGCACAGTGTTTCTTTATAGTTTATTGCTTGTTGTCCTGTTCCCTACTGAACATTAAATATTGCTTTGATTTAGCTTACCAGCTGTTGCTTTTATATATACTTTACTTTTCTGATTACTAAAAGAGCTGTTTGTTAGATGAGTATTGCATACATATAGAGTGTCATGAAACAGTTTTAATACAATGTTCTTATAGCCTAAATACAGGAGCAAAGCAATGTGTAATGGTACCCTGTACAGAAAAAAGGACTTGACTGTCTAATTCCCATAACATAATTACTCTAGTGATATGGAATTCAAAATTATTTCTTAGCAATCATATGGAGGTTTCTAAGCTATATATTTAATATACCCAAATATATTTGCCAAATGCTAATGGGATTTGCTTACATGTTTATTGAGGCAGCTCTGTGTCCTCTGTGCTTCTAGGGCTCCACAGCAGTTGTATGGTCTTCTAGGACTGTAGTTATGCCATTGTTGCAATATTAAAACAGGTAATCAAAGAGTTGAATTCCCTATAGGTTGTCTACAAACCTAAATTGTATCCTTGCATGTGCACCATATCATTAGTGTCCAAGAAACAACTCTATCTCTTTGGTTAGTTGATAACATGTTTGCTTATTTTGTTTTAAATATATTTTTTACGGATTCTGGCATATACGATGAACTGAAAACTTCAATGAGCAGTTTTTAATGCAATGTACTGAATATCCATATAAGAGTTTTTTTTTCTGCAAAGTCTGCCATTGTCTAAATTTTTTATACTATATAACATTTATACATCATTACTCTTGTAATATAAAATTATGCATTAAAAAAAACATGTTCAGTGCTCAATTGTCGGTATTGTTAATAATATAGCATAAACATAATAATCGGAAAAGGATGGGTGAAAGGCAACCTTAAAGCAAGTTCCAGGCAATTTTGTCTCTTTTTCCAGAGAGTGCAGCATTAACCACTTGCCGACCGCCTACCGCGGATATAATGCGGCAGGTTGGCTCTATTGCACAAAACAACGTACCTATACAACATTTTGTGCAATAGACACTGGGCGCGCGTACGCGTTGATTGAACTGAGGGGGAGCCAATTAGCAAGTCCATCAGACCCAATGCCACCCGCGATCACTTCCCAGAGAATCAGAACGATGATCTGCCTATGTAAACAAGGAGACCTAGATGGCCGCATAACTCCTGAGCTCCTGTGATCCGGGGACAGGAATCTTGCCTAGCTGGGAGCCTACCCTCTTACCTGGATATGCACCGGTCCACCAGGAGCTCCTCCACTCCCCGTGCTCCCAGAGAACCCCACGCGCACCTGGGAAGGAACATACCGGAGATTTTCCGGTCCCAGAAACAACAAGCCCACGCGGCGGCACAGGCCCAAGCCGCGGCCTTTCCTGACGGACCCCCAGGCGAGATGCCTGGCCCCGCACCACCTTCCCACAGCGGGACTGCACCACCCAGCCTCTTCGACCTGGAAAAGGTCGCCATGGACATAAAAAGCACTGTCACAGCAGCCATAGCTGACCTGAAGTCCGACCTCCAGGCGGTGGCCCATCGCATCGACGGCGTGGAGCAAACCACCCAGACCCACGCGGCGGCCATCCGCCAAGTTCAATCTGCTTATGATGCACAACTCTCACAAGTTTTTGAACTTCATCGCCATGTGGAGGACTTGGATAACAGGGGGAGAAGGCACAACATCAGGGTACGGGGGATCCCCGAAACCATTGACCCGGGCGCAATACAGCAGACGCTCTGCGCCATTTTCAATGACTTGATTGAGCGCCCAGCCGACTCCCCCATTGACATGGAGCGGGCTCATCGTGCCCTCCGCCCCCCACCCCGAGACAACGAACCGCCCAGAGACGTTATCTGCTGTATCGTCAGCTTCCCCCTGAAGGAGGAAATTCTAAGGAAGGCGAGAGCTAGAGGCCGCATTATCTTTAATGGGACAGAAGTAAAACTGTTTCAGGACCTCTCCCAAATTACCCTTCAAAACAGGAGAGCCCTGAAACCGCTCCTTGACACGCTTCGCGCCAGAAACATCCAATACAGGTGGAAGTTTCCATTTGGCCTATCCGCCTCCACTAGAGGGCGCTCGGCTCTCCTCCGCACCCCTGAGGACCTTCGTGACTTCTGTGCCCAGCTCGACCTACCCAACATTGAGCTTCCGGAGTGGTATGCCATGTACTTCCCCTCAGAACCATGGCTCCCTGTCTCCCTCAACCCGTCTCCAAAGGCCGCCCGACAGAGGTCCCGCAGACGCAGACCTGGTCCCATGTCGCCGGACGCTCGCTCCTCCCGCAGAGACCTGCACCACGGGAACCCGGAATTCTCACCTCCTCCGACTAGAAGAGATGCGATGGAAGACTGAGTCCACCCTCCTCCAGCACCTGCCTGCAGCTCGTGAGTAAGCTACCCTCTAACCCCTTCCTGATTCACCACTCCCCACCCAGTACGAGACTCCAGTACCTACCTTCAGCCCCTGTTCTCACATCACCCTGGCTGGTCCTGGCCATGAGCTGCCCACGGATAATCCCACGACCCCGGCAGCACCCACACAAGATCCATCGTTGGGATGGGCTGCCACCCCCTGTATTGCCCCACGCTGCAGCCAGATCCCCTTGCGAAACGCTGCCCGGGCTGCTAACTATCCTCCACCCGCTCCGTTCTGGTATAAAGACGTTACCCGGCCTTCTCCACAGTTTCCAATGACTCCCGATCCTATCCCAGCTCCGGGACTTTCCTGATCTGGCTGCCCTGTGCACCGACGGTGTACATCCACGTGGAAGTGCTTGAGACGTTTGCCTAGAACAGGAATATCGCCCACCCACCTCCTGAAGCTGACTTCCAGCCACTCCTGCCAACCAGCCACACACGGAGACCCCACTACTGCTCGAAGATTCGACCATCCGCACCTACCTCTCGCCAGCCGCAATGGGACTTGAGGGGCCCAGTCCTTGTCCACCCAGGGGCTCCACTCCCTGAGACTACCGTCCGGACTACCGGATTTACTGCCCCTGGACTCCCTGCCTCAACATATGCCACCTGACTTGGCTGTATCCTATTCGGCCCTGAGTAGCCCACTGGGCGTCATATGGGTAACGTCCACATGTATATTTAATTGAACCGCACTGCCCGTTAATTCATTTGTCTCTCTCTCTCTCCCCACATTTTTTTTTTTTTTTTTTTTTGCAAGTATTAAACTCCCGCGCCTGGGGTTGAAAGTATCCATATCCTGTCCGCTCCTTACAGGTACTTATCTAATTATTTTTCTTATTTTTTTTGTTGAGGGGACTTCTTGTTATTTACCGTTCCTCTCAGTGCCAGCTTCCGCACCCCAACCTAGTACCCCTAATGGCCAGGACCCCTCCCACCCCACCGGGTGCTCCCTCCCCTTCCTTCCCCTTTCCCCTTCTCCCCCCCTTTTTCCCTCCTTCTCCCCTCCCCCCCCCTTTTTTTTTTTTTTTTTTTTTTTTTCCCCCCTACCCCCCCACTCCCCTCCCCCCTTCCCTTCTCCCCACCTCTCCCTCCCCTCCCCATCCCCCCTACTTCCCTTCCCCCTCCCCTTTTCCCCTCCTCCTCATCCCCCCTCCCCCCCCCCCCACTTCAAATTGTCCTCGTGCCCAGGGGATACCCGGTACCCCCTATCCCCAATGGGAATGGTGTTATCCTTTTATTTCCTGTGCCCCTTGGTGGTTACTCACGAGATGTATCTCTCTATGCAAACTGAGGAAAATGTTCATGTTATCTAATGTTAATGACTCTGATATGCCAAGTTTTGTTTGTTTGTCCTCCCTTTCTTGCTTTTTCAATTCCGTATTGCTCACTGCATGTATCTCTCAATTCACGATGTAATAATTCTTGACTCCATTAGGATCCATTACTGCCCCATGGTAGGCTCCCTGCTCCTCTGGGGATGATCCCAACGTTGGTGGGACCCCCCTCTCGCTTCCTTCTCCCTGCAGTTCCCCGGATCGCAGCCACTCTGTGGTTTCTGTTCCTCGCACTTCCCCCACACAGCAGTCTCTGTGAGACCACGCTGACCTACCAGGCTCCCTCCTTTTTGTCCCCCTCCAGGTGAATAGCTGAGCTACCCTCACCTCTGGTCTACGGCCCCCCCTATACCTTCCCCTTCTGCACCCCCCCTCACGACCCCTCCTCTTCTACCTGTAGTCTCTATTCTCACCCCAACCACCTCTTCCCTCGTATCTCTCCCTCTACCCCTCCCCCCCCCCCCTTTTTTTTTTTTTTTTTTCTCTTTCCTTTTTCCTTATCCCCCTGGGGTGTCCCTCGCCCCTATACATCCTTGCACGGCCACAGTGCTCTTCTTAAACCTCTACCCCTGACATAGTACCTTCTGCAACTATGCCAAATAAGCCCACAACTAAGACCCCCTTGACGTTGAAATGTGTTTCACTAAATGTGAAAGGTCTCAACGTACCAGAAAAAAGATCACAGGTCCTGGCCTCCCTGACTAAACTCAGGGCACATTTCCTTTTCCTGCAAGAAACCCACTTCAGATCCGATTCTGTCCCAAAACTCTCCAACCACTTCTACCGCTCCGCCTTCCATGCCACCAACCCTGCTGCCAAGACAAAAGGGGTCTCCATCTTGATCTCGAAGCACACTGACTTTCAATTAACAGACTCCCTCATAGATCCGGAGGGGAGGTTCGTCTTCCTCAAAGGCCTATATGCCTCCAAGCCAATAACTGTGGCAAATATCTACTGCCCCAATGCACACCAAGTCTCATTTTTTCGAAAAATGTGCTCACTCCTATCTACATTCCGTGAGGGACTGGTTCTCCTGGGTGGCGACTTTAACGTCCCTCTGAACCCCCTATTGGACACTTCCACAGGGACGTCCTCCTTGCCCTACAGGGCTCTGGGCCAAATTAAAGCACAACTCCAAGACCTGACCCTCCATGACGCATGGCGCACTCTATTCCCCTCGACGAAAGACTACACCTTCTTCTCCGCCCCCCACCAAAAATATTCCCGAATTGACTTCTTCTTCTTGACGCAAACGGACCTTTCCCTTCTGAGACAGTCTACCATTGAGCCAATGTACTTGTCGGACCATCACCCCATCTCGGTTACTTTGACTTTCCCCGAAACACTTGCCAAAACAAAGATCTGGCGCTTTAACCCCTCCCTGATTAAGGATCCACTGGCCCTGGAGCGCATCCACACCCGCATCCGGCTATACTTTCAAGAAAACTGCGACCCTGACATGTCCCCCATCTCTATTTGGGAAGCTCACAAGTGCGTCATCAGAGGGGAATTGCTGACCCTAAATGCACAAGCTAAGAAAACCCATCAACAGCAGATTAAGGCTCTACTAGACCAAATCAGTAGGCTTGAAAAAGCCCACAAACAAGACCAGGCCCAACTCACTCTCCAAGAACTCATTCAAGCCCGCTCTCTCCTAACGGAGGAGTTGGGTAAACGCACCAAAAGACGCTACATTCTTGGCCAAAGGGTTTTCTACGAACACGGCAACAAATGTGGCCGCATCCTTGCACGGTCAGTCCAATCAGCCAAACTTTCCTCTACGGTTCATAGCATTCGCAATTCTGAAGGTTCCCTATTAACCAAGAATGAGGATATAGCCAAAGAGTTTGAAAGCTTCTATTCCAAACTCTATAACCTTTACCCAGACCGTTCCTCCCAGGCCTCCGATAAGGCCCGACAGGCGGCTATTGCAGATTTTTTAGCTAAATACAGCCCTACACCCATCTCCCAGCAACAAGCATCTCTTTTAGAAGAACGATTTTCTCTAGCAGAATTGGAGCTGGCCTTAAAACAAATGAAAGTGGGCAAAAGTCCAGGTCCAGATGGTTACTCACTTCAATACTATAAATCCTTTTCTGAGGTCCTATCCCCGCACTTAATTCGCACTTTCAATGCCTTACTGAATCCCCGAGCTGACCCAAGTAGAATGCTGTCCGCCCATATATCTGTGATCCCCAAGGATAACAAAGACCCCCTTTTAGTAGCCAACTATAGGCCAATTTCCCTCTTGAATGTGGACATTAAGCTATATGCAAAGATCCTGGCCAATAGGCTGCTACCCCTTATACCTGACCTTATCTGCCCAGATCAAGTAGGCTTTGTCCCGGGTCGAGAAGCCAGAGACAATACCATACGCACCCTAAACCTTCACCACTGGCTCTCCACATCCAATTCTCAAGGCTTTTTTCTCTCTCTCGATGCGGAGAAGGCGTTTGACAGAGTGGCCTGGGACTACATGCGGGCAGCTCTGAGGGCCCTTGGCTTACGAGAGAACATGATGACCGCTGTAATGGCGCTTTACTCGGGTCCCTCTGCGGCGGTCCGTGTGAACGGCCACCTGTCAAACGCCTTCCCCATCACTAACGGCACACGTCAGGGATGCCCCCTGTCCCCTCTTATCTACATCCTCACTCTGGAACCTCTCCTGAATAAACTTAGGAGTAACCAGGACATTCGAGGCCTCACAGTGCAGGGTAGGACCTTTAAGGTCGCGGCCTTTGCAGACGACATCCTGTTGTCCCTGATGTCCCCACGCACTTCCCTGCCGTCTCTTCTTAAAGACCTACATTCTTTTGGTGAACTCTCGAATCTAAAAATTAACCATTCCAAATCGCAAGCCTTAAACGTTACGCTCCCCATGCGAGAAGTCGCCCACTGCCAAGAGGCCTTCCCATTTCACTGGGAAAGGTCAGCGATCACATACTTAGGTGTACGGATCACACCTCTCCTTTCAGACCTATACTCTGCTAACTTCCACGCAGCACTGCTTAAAGCCCAAACCTACCTTAAGGAATGGATGTCTCTCAACATCTCGTGGTTTGGCCGGGCTGCCCTAATTAAGATGATTATATTACCCCGTCTCCTGTACCTGATCCAAACTGTCCCGATTGCCCTGCCCCCGGGGTTCTTCTCAACCTATAGGAAAATCTGCTCCTCATTTATTTGGAAAGACACCCCCCCCAGGATCAAGTACACCCGCCTCACCATGTCCAAGCCCAAAGGGGGCATTGCTCTCCCAGACCTACGGAAGTATTTTTGGGCCTGCCATCTCACAAGGATCGCAGACTGGAACATACATGCCCCGCAAAAAGTCTGGGTTGATCTCGAGAACACCTTCTCTTCCATTCCCCTGCGACTTCTCCCGTGGCTCCCTCCGAAATGCTGGCCGCAGCGGCTGTCTTCACACCCCCTTATCCAAACCTCTTTACAGGTATTTAAGAAGACTTCCCCCGACATACCCCTTACCTCGACCCCAGGCCCATTAACGCCTCTAAGATGCAACCCTGACTTCCCCCCAGGGGATTCCACCAACTTCCTCAAACGCGAATGGCCGTTTGATGACGTCCTTGCATTCCAATTCTTCCCAGGAGGGAAGTTGATCTCCCTAAGTGACCTACGAAGTCTTACCAACAATCCCGCCTTTTCCTTCTGGACGTACAGACAAATCTGTAACTTTCTGACCACCTACAGCACCCAGGCTCACTGGTCTAAGCCACTCACTCCCTTTGAAACCCTTTGCAGCCGCAAGACCCCTCAACAGCATTTAATCTCATTCTTTTATGCCCTACTACAGGACTCCCCTGACTTGACCCCCACTCCCTCACAAGCTTCCTGGAACAAAGACTTGCAAACTTCCCTGACACCTATTGACTGGACTAGGGTGCATGAGTATGTCCATGGAGGGTCGGTGAACGTCGCCATCCAGGAGAACGGTTATAAAATACTCACAAGGTGGTACAGAACCCCCTCCCGCCTGCACAAATTTTCCCCCACCATCCCCAATGTTTGCTGGAGGTGTAACTCCGCAGTGGGAACAATGATTCATATTTGGTGGGAATGCCCCAACATCCAACCCTTCTGGAGGGATGTTCATACCTTAATCTCCTCGGTCACCACCTACACGCTTGACTTTACACCTGCGCAATACCTGCTGCACCATACCTCCCTCTCCAGGAAAACATACTATAAATCTCTTGCCATGCACATGGTAAATGCAGCTAGGCTATGCATCCCTAGGCATTGGCGCTCGAACCTCCCTCCGACTATCCGAGAGTGGTTAGGTGGCATATCTAAGATCAGAGACATGGAAGAATTGATCCATATAGCCCAGGAGAGGATGGAGAAGTTCACGCTCACTTGGGCTTGCTGGATTCACTTTATGACCACCCCAGACTACAAACGCCACATCCCCTCCCCCTAGGTAAGCTTGATTATCCTTGAGGCCCCCCTCACTCCGTCTGTGTGGAATGTGGGCGAGGGTCACCCCACCCCCCCTCCCCCTCCCCCTCCCTTCTTATCTCCCCTCCTATCCCCTCCCCGTCCTTCCCTCTTCTTCTGTCCTCCCCCCCATCTTGCTCCCCTGCTTTTCCCCTCCCCCCCCTCACCCCCTGGCTTCTCCTCCCCCATCCTTCCCCTTCTTGTTTCTCATTACTCTCTGAGTACCTTTGGGGTTGCAGGTGTCCTCTGGTATACACCTGCCTCACCCGACTTGCCGCACCTCCCTAAAGTGCATTGTGATGTCTGTGGGCTGCTGCCCACCATTCTATTCCTTTCTCCATGCCCTGCAGGGTACACATAGTACTTGGCTGACTCTTGTTTTGTTGCTTCATGTATGGTATTCGATGTTTTGCATTTAAACCAGTAGTTGTTCTGTATAGCATTGTCTATGTGACCCATTACCTGTGACTTGTAACTGTTTTTCTCAATAAAAATCTTTATGGAAAAAAAAAAAAAATAATGCATACTTACGATAGGGAGCTTCCAATCATGTGATTGACTGTCCCAGTTAAGTCCACTTCAAACTCCCAGCACTTAAATCATTTTAAAGGGTGGGGGGGGGGTGTGCAGGCAAGGGGTTAAACAATATGTTAAAGCAATTTTATTATTTGGGACAGTTTGTATTACAGTAAACAATTGACAAGTATCTATTTGGCCTACCTACACAAGAGCTATAATCTGCTGATGCCATTCATTATAGTGTATTTGTCTTATTAGCATGAGGCTTGAATGTTGTGAAGCTACAATTGGCTTTTGAACAGTTTTAAGCAACCTGTGGCCCTCCAGAAAAACTACAAGACCCATGAGGCATTGCAAGCCTGACTCCCAAAGGCAGAGGCATGATGGGACTTGTCGTTTCGGAACAGCTGAAGGGCCACAGGTAGAGCACCCATGGTTTTGAGGAAGAGTTTGCTCTTCTATTAGTCTTAAGGAATTTCCTTTTGTGTGAATGCAGGTGAAGATACTATTAGGACAGCAGACAGAAGGAACAGGGTCAAGCTTGGCATTTTCTATGAAAGTCAAGATTTAGCTAAGATTTCAGCTGTCTATATCTATAGTTTTTCTGATCATTTTTACTTTGCAATTTTCTTTACTTTGAACCTAACTTTAATTGTGATGACCTGAGAGTGACTGCTGAGTAGCTGACCCCCTACAGCCTTCCAGTATTTTGCTCCCTCATCTTCAGTCAGCTTCCACACTTCCTATAGCCTATGTGCATTCTCCATCTTCTGGCAGACATCTGCACATGCAAGACTTTTGATGTCATAATGTAGAGAATAAGATTTCCTTTCATTTGAGCCCAGTCTTGCCACGCAGATTTACTCCAGCCCTGAGAAATCCTCTTTTATTGTTCAGTTAGAAAAATCTATTTAAATCACCTGTCACTCACAGCAAGGGGGCGTTTTTTGACAAAGTTTTCAGCACTTTGTCAAGATTTTTC